>KZ992890.1:0-13074 GCA_003614735.1 Thamnocephalis sphaerospora | reverse complement strand
GCATCGGTGGGACACGAGAAGCGCAGCGTCAATATGACGCAATTTACCTGGACCATCAAAACAAGTGCTCGCTCCAGGAACGTTGGTGTCGATATCTTCATCCAGGTTAGCAGGTGCATGCTAATGCAAACCATGTTAGCAGCGCATAGAGTGCGTTGTCGGGTCGTAGCACGCACCGCTCGTTCTCTGCTTCGTCCAGCAGATGGCTGATCCAGCCGCCGTCGTGCTGCATCCGACGGAGACTGCGCAGGTGACGGTGCACGCCAGCCACCATGCCCGGTACGGCAGCGACCGTCTCCAGCTGTGCCGCGTCAGTGGCTGGATGACGCAAGCGGCTACGCTGCATCTGCCCCACTTACTGTCACGGCGCGGTGAACGTATTTCTTGCGAAAGAACGCATCGGCAAAGATGCGCATAAACTTGACAGTGCGCAGCGCAATGTGGTCGCTCAGATCGGCGGGCACACGGTGATCGGTTAGGCCAATGTCGAGGCTTTCAAGCTCCTCGCTGGAGAGCTGCTTCAAGAATTCGTCGCGCACCATGGCCGGTTTGTGTTCCGGTAGACGATGCGAAAGGCCAGAGTACTTGACGCACGGGGCAGCGAGCGCACCGCGCAGTGGTATCGTGCCCACCAGCGGGCGGTAAAGCTAGACGCAGCAGCCGATTGAGCATGCGCAGCGTGCAACGCTTTGGCACATGGAACTTACCCGTCCGCGGAGTGCGCTCTGATAAAGAAAACCACTGCGTAGCATGTTGTACTGAACTGGACAAAGCTGGCTCTGAACTGGCTCTGGCAAGGCGATGGCGAAGGTGCAGAGAGACTCTCGTTACTAGCTTGCAGCAAGACTAGAGCAGTGGCGTGGATATTTTATAGTGCTGCGGAAAAGGCGTCACGCGCAGTCTCAGTGGTCCGCTGCCGTCGGGCCGATAGCCATCCTGCTGCATCATTGCCTCTCGGCCGGTTCCGGGCAGCGGCCTCTCATGCACACCGCCGGCGTGCGATAGTCACCAGCACTTGATGGGCAACAGACGCTGCGTTGCTAACCAACCGACCGGTCGCTGCTCGCTGCTCGCGCCATGAGATCCAAGGCGTATCGTCAAACAAAGGGCTGCGTGGCCCTTTTCAGCGAAGAGCATCATTTGCTTGGGTAAACATCTGTGCTTTACGGATGATGGTCTGCCACAGCGCCTCGTCCTTCGCCTGTACTCGTCTCTACCCATCCCACCTCGCTCGCCTCGCACCGTCGCAGCGGTGCACGTCGATTGACGCTCATCCTTTTTTGTTCACGCAGCCTGCAGCCGCTGCATTGTCGTGGTCATCATGGCCGGGGTCAAAAGTAAGCGGGTTAGCCTGCTGATGTACGATGGCGCCTGTCACTAACCCTTTGACTGACGTGGCTACTGCGCAGCGTAAGCGAGTGGATGCCTGCCAGCAGACGGAACGGAGGCGTTGCTTGGGGCGTTGCTGCGCTGACGCTGGGATGCGATGCTAACTTGGCGCGGCTGCTTGCTCATCCGTCGACGCGCAACAGTATCATTGCGCTGGCGTTTTGCCTTGCCTGCGGCTTTCTCTTGATTATCCTGTCGTGCGCTCTCTATCAGAACTGGTGGCCGGTGCTTGTTGGTGGGTGACAGCGGCCTGCGGTAGGCCAGGACGCATATGCTGACCCGTACACGCTGTATCAATGCCGGGGCAGCTGTCACGTATGGCTTAGCGCCGCTGCCCAATATGCTGTGTGCACGGTGTGGCTACAGCGAGGATATCTTTACAGACACTCAGACGTAAGTGCCGATGATCAGCGGATGCTAAAGGCGATATACACGTACTTATCCGTTGTCGATAGCGGCTTTGCCGATGCCGGTTACTTTCTTACTGCCGTTCTAGTGGTCACTGGCCTAGGTGCGCCCTTTTCAGGAGCGGATGGCTTTGCGGATGGCATGCTAACGTGATACGCGCATACAGCAATGCCGGTAGTACTGGCCCATGCTGGCGTGGTGTGTGATAATGCGCTGTTGTCCGTCAATCAGCCGACTACTAACCATGTACTACTGGTTAGATTGGTGCGGCCGCGATGGCCCAAAGTGTGACGGGAGGACTACTGGTCTACGGCACCATTGTTGCATACAACCACTTTTTCGGACAGGACGACGAGTATTAGCGAATGCACATGCGGGCAGAGGCATTCCAGCATAGCACCTGATGCATATTCGTGTGCATACGCGGCGCCGCTCGGAGCCACATGCGACCAGGGTGAAGCAATGTTGGTGCTTTTTCGTCTTTCCCTCTGTATGCTATGCATTAAAGGCATCGGGTGCCTGTATGCTCGAGGAGCAAGCGCTGAGGTCATGCTGCAGGAGATGGCGGGTGTGCATGTGGAGCTATTGCTATGGTCACACCGCAGAGTGTGCATGCTTGGCTGTAGCGTGGATAAGGAGAGAGAGAGAGAGATGGTGCTTGCGAAAACCTGCGCTACAAATTTGGCATAGACTAGCAAGTGTTGGCGTTTTATATTGCTAGCATGCTGTGACATTTTGACAGTGTCCGTAGGCTCTACACAATCAGTCAAAGCGTTTGGCGTCATCATAGCAAGTCGCTCGCCTATTACAATTACACGCTGACGGGTATGATATTCATGTTTATACGCTACATCACAATAAACTCGGTGTTGCATTCGCAAACATTGACCAACAGGCTGTAGCCAAGTGTCTTTCGCTTGGTGCACTCGCAGCTGCCGTGCCCTTCACCATACCATACATGTATCCTTGCTGTCTTGTCAGAAAGGCTAACGCAGTGTGCCTTTAGGCACATTTTGTGGTCAGGACTGCACGTTATGGGCTTTTCCAGCAGTAGGCCCGCCTCGTTGATGCCGGTAAAGGTGTGAGACCAGCCGCGTGATGTATCGTTTGTCTTGCCCGATATCGTGCATGAAGAAGTAAGGAGTCCACATTCGTAGCGAAGCGATGCAGAGACGCGCTTGGCAGATGCCGGTGCTATTGCGACAAATGCCCATACGAGCACTGTCAGCTTCAACAAGTGTGCAAACATGCTGATGTGTGATGGTATACTCGTTCTGCTATGACTGCTGTATGCAGGTGAGCTACGCTAGTGATCCATCAAAAATAAAAAAACGGACAAAGGCTGCGGTTTAACCAGGTAGGCGATGGAGGCGTGAATTGGCGAGCGCTACGTGCGTAAAAGCGGGTGTCGGGTTTTATACAAAAAGAGGTGTGCGGTTGGCCGCTGCCACGTCTAGATGGGGCTGTGCAAGCATGG
This sequence comes from Thamnocephalis sphaerospora, assembly GCA_003614735.1. Taxonomy (NCBI): domain Eukaryota; kingdom Fungi; phylum Zoopagomycota; class Zoopagomycetes; order Zoopagales; family Sigmoideomycetaceae; genus Thamnocephalis; species Thamnocephalis sphaerospora. Next base: position 9,800 of record KZ992890.1, on the reverse strand, counting down.
CTACACGTTGTTGTGCCCGGTCATGATGTGCGCAAAGTAAAAATACCTATGGGTATGCGGCCAAAGTAGAAAAGGCTAGAGGTGCGGTGGCAAAAGTGTGCGTCTATCACACGTGGCATCAGTTTTCACGCTTTGGCTTGCTTTAAGCTGTTTTTCTGGCACGACTGCCGCAAGACAAAAGGTCTTTTGCGCTCATGTCCCCGTGTACCCGCACTTGGACCAGTGTCATTGCTGGCGATTTCATGGTAGCGCAGTGTTGGCTCTGGTATCCGAATGACTACAGCCTGCGGACGACTCGTACATTGCAGTGCTCAGGTAGCTGCTCAGTTCACTGGCCAGTACTGGCGAGCCACATGCACTTGGGCCGCACTGAGACGTGGCTAGTGCTGCCAACATTGATGCGCCTAGCTATTTGGCACTTTTGTCGTCCAGCTATTGTGCGGTCAGTGTTGTTTTTGACGCCATACCTTCAACAAAACACTGTGCGCCTCTCAGTGCCTCATCCAACTTGGTCATAGCGGTGGTGTGTCTGTATGTTGATGGCATGCTCGTTTGCATGCTATTATGCAAATGAGCGCTAGCTATTCATCTGTTCAGCTCTGGTGCGCGTCGTCAAATAGTTGGCGAACGCACCACTATGAATAGGAGCGCATCATACGACCGTGAACTTGGTACCTGGAAATATCAAGCCTTTGTTGACTACAGCTGGACTCCGCCAACTTGGACGGGAAAATGAGATGGCAGAGACTGAGGAGCATAGGACTAGATTATCTCCCGATAACCCCTGGTTGCCTGCATCCAAACAGTCTCGCTCTCATCTGCCGCCATTCCGTTCTTGCCATCACCCAGTGCCCTAGTGTGTGGGAGACGTGATGCCAGTTGCCCGGTAACTTGTCTTGATAACGCACACTTACGCTGCAAGTAGTCACTTTGCAAGTGTATGCGTTCCATCTCCATACAATTCCTGTACATGCACCACGGAGCGCACACAGGGGTGTTTATTCCCAATACAAGCTGTGCTATCGCGTCTTGTGGTAGCCATCCGCTGATTCGTACCCATCAGAACGCTGCACCTCCTGCATCTTACAAGTTGTGGACAAAGACGCGAAGCAATATGCAATGGGCGGTGCGGCGTAGATGGTTCCACGGAATTGGTAGCAGCATAGCCTGCACGTGCCAGCATGCCCGTGTATCGGCGCATACATGGTGCATGGAAGATGCGCTGCCACGCATTGCCATGCTGTAAGCCGTCGCTACATGGCGCTGCGCAGGTGACGTACTCGAAAGACAGCTACCGCATAGCTGTTGCTTGCCATGTTCATAATCAGATCTGCTCAGACCAAAGGCGCTGAACACACGGTGCCACATTGGCCCAGTCGCAAATGTTGGAGGCAGTGTGGGGGTGTATAGAGATGGTCATGATTTATCTGGAGTTTTCACGGCGGTTGGACGGCACGCTGGCGACAGCGACGACAGGTGCCATCCGCATAGAGCACCATGGCTGCAGCAAGGTAGCGAAGCGGGGGGCATGTGTAGGTAGATGAGACAGGCGCACAGGAACAAAGAGAAGTCAGCACAATGAAAAAGCAGTCATGAAGATGCACGTGTGCGCACGCGTGGACACGGTGCGGTGCGACGGTGATGCTGAAAGAGCCATGGATAGCCACATGGTACAGGTAGTGGATAGTGCAGGGCAGAAGAGAGCGCAAGGGAAATCCAGAGTTGCTTTGCAAAGGGACGTGAAACGAGCTGGAAAAAGGCCGACAGCGTGCGCTTGTATCGCAGCCGAGAAGCACTAGTAGTGATACGTGTCGATAGTGATCACGTATGCATCGTCGTCCTCGTTCTCATCCTCGTCATCCTCATCGTTGTCGGCATCGTTGGCGGCATCGTTGGCATCATAAGCATCCTCCAGTGATGTGTATAGCGATGTGGCGGCCGCGTAGATGGTCATGTCATTTTGTGTGTGTAGCGACGACAGATGGGTAAGCGGACTGGCCAGGGCGGGTGCCATGGACGCCGTGGCGGCAATGGAGCATCGGCCGTCAAAGGCGTCAACCAGATCGACCATCTCGTCGTCCACGTCGCTCGCGTCCCAGGCCAGCGCGGCACTGCCGCTATCCGCTTCCCGAAACGTCTCGGCCCAGCTAGAGCGTTCGTGTATCGGTAGCGACTCTAGGAAACGTAGCCGTGCCACCAGGCAGTTATTGTAATCTTGAAGTTGGCGGTCCAGCGCGTAAAAGGCCTGCTTGCGTAGGCGTCGCTCAGTGTGTTTCCGGCGATCGCGTTCGCGTCGCAGAGCGAATGAGCGTGTGGTCTTTGTTTATCGAATGGCGTAGAGGCGTTGCCAGCGAGCGTGAGCATGTCGGTTGCGCCGCTATCACGATGCCTGTGGCAGCCAAAGGGCGAATGCTTACCTTGCTTCGCCATTTGCAGATGGCAGCACCGTGGCGCACGCGCACGCCCAGCTCATCGCTCGACGATGGCGGGGAGAGCGATCCATGCTGGCGCGGGTGGACCGGTGCACATGCCTTTTTACCGCGCCGCCAGCGCCTGGCCAGCTGTGACCGCCACCGATGCCGGTTACTTGCCGAATCGTCGCTGACGGCCGATGTGGTCGTCATTGCCACCACGGTATCACTGTCAGAGTAGAAACGCATATCGAATCGTAAGATGACGGCCGTGGCTGTAGTGCGCAGGTCAGTATCTGCTGCTGCTGTTGCTTGGCTGGAGGCAAACGATGCGTGCGAACACAGTGGCAGCTGCCCAATCGTGTCGGACATGAGTTAGCGTGGAACAGAATGGCGCCAGTCATGTGTGGATGCAAGCGTGTCAATCTCACGGCAGATAAGCATGCGGTGGCCACTGCTGGCCATCAGCGTGGCATTGTCACCCGCGTACTCACCGTAAGTGTGCGCAGTAATAAAGTGATGCCAAACGCTGCACTCTAACAGACTCGTGCCAGGGCGAGTGATGCAAGCGGCGTGGCACGAAGCGTATGCGCGCGCGCGTGTGTGTGTGTGTGTGTATGAGTGTATGCAGCGTCTGGCCGGGTGGCGTTGCGATCGGCGTGGGCAATGAGCCGACGGGTGTGTATGCGCTCGTATATTGAAATGCAAGAGACAGTGCAATCAGTAGGCAGACGCCACCATGTACGCGTAGACACCACGTGCAGAACAAGCAAAAGGGCGGGTCAAGTAGAGCAAAAGCGGGTCAGCATAGACCAATAGGCAAGAACGCAGCGGCGAAAAGGACAAGGGAAAAGAAAAGCGAGCGACCGTGCAACCTCGCGCGTCATCCGGCCTAGAACGGGTAAATGGTAAATGCTCCGACAAATATCGTCTAAACGGCAGTATACCCATCGATGCAAAAAGTGCTCACGCTAGTCACACTGAGGCAGATAACGACCGATGAACAAGCATGCCGATGGGTCTAGCCAGATGACAGCATGCGTGCGCCCATGGTCGCAGCGTCCATACACAGACAGACAGGCGACGGATGTGGTGGCAGATCCATGTTGTCCTACACATTCGCTGGTATGTTGGCATGGGCTAGCGTCATTGTACGCCCCAGGCCAAGGCACCACCACGATCAAGATAGGTAGTGAACGACGACAGCGCCCTGGGCCAAGGAGCACATAGGCTCGGCATGTGAGCGTTCATGGCCAACTATAATCGTCCAGTGTGTAGCATGCCATGCCGTGCACCGCTGCCGGCCGTGCTGTACGCCATAGCCGATCTCTGCGTGCGCGCGTGTGTGTGTGTTGCCACCAGAGGACAAGCGTCGTGCAGCAGGTGAACATTGACACAGCCGTCATGTGATTTCATCCATGATCATCTAGTAGTAGTAGTAATAGCGGCAGTGGTGGTGGCATGTGTACGTGGATGACAAGCAGTCTTTGCCAGCATGGCCTGCGGCCTGAATCTTGCTTGTGCACGCGCTTCGCACTCAAGCATAGGCCGGAGCACGGGCACTACGCGGTGGCCGTTGCGCGACAGGTGGCGCGAGCGTCTACGACTACAGTACGGACGATAGTTGCAATGGTCACCGCGTGTCGCCGGTCGATCAGTGACCCGCCGCCATCATCCTCACGACGGCCGCTGAGATGGAAGCACGCTTTGGCAGAGCGTGACTGAGGCCGCGTGTGCCCGCCACACGCGAGGTGCCACTACCGCGCCATGCCTAAGCCCCAGACCATGCTTGGCCATTAATACGGCAACCTCGAGCGCTGGCGCATGTTCTTGCTGCTTGTCCTGCTTTACGCTTCTCTATTCTGCTTGTCTGTTCCGCTATTACGGTCACGTTTGGTTTCCGGCTCAGCTGCGCTACACCGCCTCATTGCGCTACATGCCGCAGGGTTTCGTACGTGGGCATGCTTGCTTCTCCTGCTGCGCTGCGTGTACACGCCCGTGGTGTCAGCTAATTTGGTCAGACGCGTGCTTTTCGGCCCGTTCGCTTAGGATAGAAACGACATCTCGGAAGCATTTTTGGCACAAGCCGCCTGCGCTTCAGAATAGATCCACAGGTAAGTCGCCTTGCCCCAGCGGGTTTGCGGCAGGATTGCCATTTGAAACGGCAGACTGGTAGCATGCCCGTGGCGCAGACCGTCGTGGCGACCATGCATGCGCGGCCCTGTCCGCTCGCGAGTCTGTTCGATGCTGCAGGCGACGCATCGGTCTCCACACTGAGGGTGCCCGTTTAGGCAAAGTCATTTGCCGACTGCCATTTGACAGCAGCGTGAATACTCCGCTGGTAGTCCGCTCTGGCCATCGTCGCACCGGGCGGTCGTACCAGCCGCCCGAGCTGGCGCTGCGGTGGATCGTTATGTCGAAGGCCGGTTTGCCTGCGCTCATCTTGTTGGCATGCTCATTGTTCTTTTGCCGCGCTCCAGCGCCTCCTCCCCTTTTCTCCGCGTTCTCGCCTGCGTTCGCCGCTTGGTCGTGCTGCGCCTACGCTCTCTCTGTACGCTGCCTGCGCGGCGCTTCTCTGTGTCTCACTCACTCTCTCGCTTTCACTAGTTTTGTTGCGCTATTTGCTGTCTAATTCCACCTGGATCTCGTTGTCACTGTGCTGTGTCCGCTCTATCATCTTCCTCTCTCTCTCTCCCTCTCTCTCTCTCTCTCTCTCGCTTACTTGCTTGGACAGTTGCCGCTTGGGTAGGTGGTTTCAGAATGGCTTCGAGCGCATGCCGTTGGAGCCGGTTGTAGCTTAGGCCCCACTTTGATGACGCTGTGAGCGTATGGCTGTCGTCCAGTGGACCTGGTTGTAAGCCGCGCACACACGTGGGCGCATGCTGTGGCTGTGCTGGTCGAGCCGTGAAGGGCGCGGTCACAGAGATGCCGGATATTGCTGGGATGGCAGCCAGGTCTTCCTTTTTCGTTTGCCCATATCTACTGCGTCTGCTCCTTTATCACGCTACGCCAGTCTGCTCATCTCATTGCTGTTACTACTGCTGCTGCTGCTGCTGCTGTTGTCGTCAGTCTAATCCTTCTTGCCTGTGCCAGTCACGAGTGCTACGCTAGCCATACACGTTAGTCGGCATTGTCTCTTTCTCTCTCGCCTGCCATTGCCCGCCGTGTCTTTTGCGACGTGGTCTGCAGACGCAGCGTTTCTTCTTGCATCGCAGATTGTCTCACTCGTCTAGCGGCCATTGTGCGTCCTCTACGCTGTCCACGACTGCTACGGCCTTGGCTAACCTCTACGGCGCTGTTACCGATATCCAGCTTTTGTCTCACGCTCGCTCGGCGCTTCACGCTACTTTTGCTTGCTCTGGAAAACAACGTTTCGGCTGTCCAGCAGCGTCTACACTGCAACCGTTGGCATCTTTGAGCATACGACCAGCTCGTCATGGCCTTGCACGAACCGCGCGTCAGCCAGCTGCTGCCGTCCATCAAGTGCAACAGCTGCGGTGTGGAGGTTGAATTCCGCAAATTAGCCGATCATGTGTGCAAATCAACTCCGGTACCGCCCATGCCCGGCGACCGTACTGAGAACAACAGTAAGTGACGGCGGCGGCGGAGTGCGCGGCTTGGTAGCAGCTGGGAATGCGCTCCTGCAACGGTGTGTGCATGCATGCTCACGAGCGACGGTACACGGCTTCGGCGATGCACAGCCTCGTTTGGCAACTCGCGCAGTATGGCAGGGCAGGAGGGCGATAGCATGTTATCCATGGCCACCAGCGAGTCGAGCTCTGTCGGCGACAGCACTTTTGATGATATCCTTCCTACACGTACGCGCAAGAACGCAGGCCAGCGGCCACCGCCCACCGCCTATGCTTCGCGCTTTGAAGAAGAAACCAAGAACGTTGCCGCGGAAAACCACGCTGCCAACTTTTTAGAACGATACGATCAGCTGCTTGGCGATGGCAAGGGCGCGGAGCTGCGTGCGCGCAAGCCCAAGCCCAACGGCCTTACGATCGACACGGAGCGCAGCGGTTCTTCGCAGGCATACGCGCACCAGCGCCAGCCGTCCGCTTCGCGCAAAAACCCCGAGGAACAGCAGCGGTCTCCGGCTAGCGTTCGCAGCGGTCACTCATTCCAGCGGTCGCGCTCAGACATCGGCAGCCCCTCCGCAGCCGCTCACCCGCCAAGCCCGCCGCGTTCGGCACGTCGTCCGCGCCAGGGCGAACCGTACCAGGCGATAGACGGCGGCGATGGACGTCCCATGCGCTCACGCCGGCAGGGCAGCGATGAGCTGTCGCCCAGTGCTGTTAACCCGCCGCAGGACGCGTTCTTTGATATGCGTGCGCCATCGCCGCGTCCGGATGCTGTTGACTGGAGCAACCCGCGCCCGGCGCCTAGACCGGTCGGAGCGCCTTTCCGGCCGCCGCCATCGCCGGGTCTTCCGGATCTGAACAACCTGAATCTGGAGACGACGCGTCCGGCTCCGCGCCCGCCCACGTCAGCCCGCAAGCAGACACCAGGGCGTAGCAATAGTGGTGGTAGCAGCGAGCTGAGCGTAGGCGGTCCTGGCCTGCCGCGTTCGCGTACCCCGCAGCCGGGCGAACTGGGAGAGGGTCAGCCGCGCGTGCAGAGTCCGACTTCTTTGCGCGCCCACAGCCCTGGTCCGCTGCGTACCCACAGCCCTGGTCCGGCGTCGCGCCACGCTCGCAATGCAAGCAGCAACAGCAGCGCCAGTGGCCACAGTCTTCGTGACGTTGACAGTGCTAACGCGCCACCGATGCCGCGTGGACGTACTTCTGAGGAGCGTTCGCAAGGCGCAAGCACCGACCGGCGTCCGATGGCAGACGCACTTGACGAGGAGCAGCTCAGTCCGGCATCGCGACCGGGTAGCCAGCGCAAGTGCAGCGCATGTCGCAACAAAATCGGTGGCGCTGGCGCGGTGCATCTCAGCGAGTCGCTGTCGTTCCATCGCTCGTGCTTCCGATGCAGCGAGTGCCGCTCGGCGCTGGATGTGAGCGACGACTTTGTCGAGGGTGCAAACGGCATCACCTGCCATGCATGCTCGGCCGCGCATAGCAAGCCGGTGTGCGCCGGCTGCAACGGCGCGATTGCCGGTAAGCCGGTGTCGGCGCTTGGCACGACTTGGCACGACACACATCTGCTGTGCGCGCATTGCCGCCGCCCGCTGACGCGTGGCCACGTGGAGCACCGCGGCCGCGCCTACTGTCCCGAGGACTTTGCCACACTCTTCTTGCCGAAATGCAGGGGCTGCAAGAAGCCGGTGGAGCGTGAGGCACTTGTGGCGCTCGGTGGCAAGTGGCACACGCGCTGCTTTGGCTGCCAAGTATGCCATAAGCCATTCCCGGACAAGTCGTTCTATGTGTACGAAAAGCAGCCGTACTGCAAGTTCCACTACCACATGCTCAACAACTCGCTTTGCAAAGGATGCGAGGGGCCCATTGAAGGCTCATGTGCCCAAGTACTTGAGGGCCGCTTCCACCCAGAGTGCTTCTCGTGCGAGGTAAGCATCACGCGCCACGACAGGAGCACACACGTATGCCAGCGAACTGTAGTGCTAACACTATTGCTGCGATTGCTAGACGTGTCACATGGCGCTCACCGATGTCTATTACAACTTCCAAGGGCGCTTCTTCTGCGAGCATGACGTTACGGCCATTCAGAAGCGCATGAACATGAAGGCGGATCGTCGGAAGACGATGATGAAGAACATCTAGACGCGTCTTGCCGCATCGGCCTTTTCTCCTTTTCTGTCTCATCTGGTTTACATCCCGTTATCGATCCCTCCTGTCTTTGTCACATACCCCTGGCGGCGGCGACGGCCACGAGCGGTGCTGCACAACAATATGCCGACTTGCATCTGTCGCCAGTACGATCGTCCTCCGGCCTGGCTCCTCGCCCAACGCTGCCGCCCTTGTTTTCGCTCTCTCCACACCATCGCATGCCAGCGCGACGCGTTACCGTGGCGGCTGCCATGTTGCGCCGTAGTAGCGCTGCCTGCCAGCAACCGACGCATTTGCGTTACTCTCACCTGTCGACTGTCGGCACGCTCAAAGCACAGTCTTCACATTCATGCATCCATGGCCAGGTGATATCGCTAGTATCCACACTATCACTTTATTTCTAGCATACAGTCTTTTCTGTTTCATCATTCACCAGATTACACTCTTTTACTTGGTTGCGCGCGCTACCGCTTGCCTTTTTATTTGACGCGTAAGCATCCATGAAAGGCAATAACAACAATCAAATACCTTTACCAAACACGTCCGATGGCTGGGCCTCGCCTGCTTTGAAGCATTTTATCAAGTGTATGAACGTCACATAATGCGCGCGTCGGTCTCACTTGTGTTTGCGGCAGTCTGCGTTATGGAAGAGCGCAACGCGAATGGCGGCTAACGCTGCTTGCACACTTGCTCTGCATCTCCGAGCCCACCGGACATCAGTGGCTTGCTTTACTGGCGCATGCGGTGGTGCTACAGCGCGTCGACATGCAAAGACCGTTTGGAATGCTGGCAATGCAAAGTCTAGTCAAGTGAGCGCAGGCCAGAGTCAAGTAATCGTACCGTTATGGTTGCCATGTAATCGCTAATGGCAATCAGAGTGCATGGAACGCTCCACGCTATTGCAATGTATAAAAGCGGATCAGCTACACAAAGTTGGGTGGGGACTGCGCCTTTGATGGTCGGCACCTGCCCGACTCGGACTTTGCGGTGCCTTTCCAGCGCCTAGCATGGGACGAGCCGTTCAGGTATCTCGGCATCCTGTTCAAGCGAGGCCGAGTGGCAATCGACGAACAACGCAGCCGCATTCTTGCTGCCGTAAAGCAAAGCGTGGAGTCTTGGAGAGATCGCAATCTATCAAGGCGAGGGCGGGTTCTCCTGCTCAACACCTTTGCTCTCTCGCGGCTATGGTTTGCAGCTCATGCAGTGCCTTTCGACAGGGACACCCTACGCCAGCTGAACGCGGCCACGCGTCAGTTTCTGTGGAAGGGCAGGAGATCGCGAGTCAGTCTGGAACGTGTTACGCAGTCTCGTGCCAAGGGCGGCTTGGGCCTGCTACCAGCAGGGCTACAGTCGCAGTGCCTGCTAGCAAAATGGTTCGGACGAGTGTACGGCCAAGACGCCCCAGGATGGTGCGCACTCGGCCGTGCACAGCTCCAGCGGCACTTGGTGGCCGCCGGACTCTCGCCCCACGCGCTCCTGGCGCCGGAAAAGAGGAAAGGCGTCAATCGATTACCAGAGCCGTGGCGCTCGCGTGTCAAGGCCTGGTATGTTCTAGACGGCGGATGCCCATCGGATCTCAGCAAGCTCAGCCTGGAGGCGGTATTGTCGCTGCCGATAGAATGCGCGGTGACCAGAGTGGACGGCAAGCCGGTCAACC
>KZ992889.1:0-13115 GCA_003614735.1 Thamnocephalis sphaerospora | reverse complement strand
AGGTCGCCATCAATGGCATACATCCTCTTAATTATCCCATCTCCAGACTCTTTTTGGCTAAAGACATTAATTCCATTTGATGTATGTGCACCGATGAACCAGGTGGTCGTATCGGCGACGTTTTCCGACAGGCGAAATATGCGGCGCATGCATCTTCCCTGGCGCAAATTACGCTCAGTAAGTACTCGTCGCCGAAATACGTCCGGCCATACAATATTTGCCCAAAAGTCACCAGTTTGTTGAGCTGCAGTCTGTTCCTGAGACTCATGCCGACTGCCAGTTCGCAAACACCAGTAGAGAAAGCTCATTTCACGCTCTACGGTATGTGGAGCAAAGGCGTGCATGTAGTGGCAACGCCATAGTGCGACGTCGCGCCAGATTGCAGCACAGAGAAAGCGACAGGTTGCTGCCAGACACGCAGAAGTGTAAGGGTCGACATAGCCAAGTAGGCGGCGCCTATCATGCGCTGGAAGTGTTTTCAATACGTGTACACACCTTGCGTCTGCGGTCATGTTGTTGAAAGAGATATCTGAACGGGTCACTGCAAAGACCGCAGATACTACCAATTATGGCAGTTTGCAAACACGCTACTGACACCACTGGTGGTTTCCAAGTGCCAGACACACGCACTCTACGTGATGGCACTACGGCAGTGACTCGCATCATCGAATTATGGACTGCTGTGCTTTGCAACCCTGCATTCCAACGGACGGGTGTAGTGAGCCAACCTTTACCGCCGCTTACATTAGCTCGCGCCAGCGAAAAGACAATGCAAGCTGATCAAAGCTGGCCCACGCTTAATACCGCGTGGTGCCCTTAGAAACGGACCAGGTAAAGACGCGGTGGCTCAACATGGTATCTGTCTGCAAAGGTGAGGCTGGGGGCTGTTTTCTTTATGTATTGCACCGCATTAGAGCGTGACCCACGCAAGCGAGTAAAGACGAACGTGACTTTGCTTGCGGCTCTTTTCCTTTCTCCACCTCGCCAATTCCGGACCCGCAACAGAAATGACGGCCATAAATGCGGGCGATCCAAGCTATACACGCGTGACCTTTTGGAAATGCGAGTTTTCGGACGCCATGCTGGGAGAATTGTGAGCAAAGCATGGGAGACAGTTTACGACAACAAAACCGGTTAGCAGGCGGGAACTAATACGGGCCGTCGAAGCGTGGATGATCAGCAACATGCAAGAAGAAGAGCTAAAAGGCGACCTGCAGTTTACCCTAAATCGCGAAAAGAGAGGCGGCTACATAATCTTCCAGAACGTAGCAATAGCGAACAAAAGTCTGGAGCGCGGAGTGTCGCTGCAGGAAGGAGCGGTTTACTTTTGCGAGGTTCCAATTCCGGGCATAACGGAGGTGGTCATTTTCGACTGCTCACTAGCAACAGTGAGTGAAGTGAAGGAGGCACTGCGCGCAGCAATGCCAGCAACGGGATGGAGATTGTTAGAGTGAGCCAGCAATGCGCAATCGATAAAAGTTTTGAGCGATGAAAAGACCCCTGGGAGGCCACCATCCGCGGCAATGCAGTCAACATACCAAGGGGCATCGATCTAGGGGGTATTGCACGAAAAGTAAGACGGAAAGATCGGTGTTGGCAGTGCCACCAGCCTGGGCACATTCGCAGGTATTGTCAAAAAAACCTCAAAGCAGCGGAAAGCCGACCGCAAAAGGCGACGCACGGGGGTCAATCTGTTAGCAGACGGCGTCGCGGTGCTACTAGAACCGCTGGTGGCCTCCAAAAGCCGAGCGAGTACTCTTCGCGCGGTGATGCTACGACAAAGACTCGGCCAACGGAAATGATGACTGACCAGAACAGTACCCAAGAGGCCAGCGTTGCCACCACTCTCAAAACGGAGGATGAAATAGCATAAAGACCTGTCACCGTTGGTCAAAAGGCAGTGTCAGATCTGTTACCGATTTATTACGCCAAATAGAAGCGACGCCGCTGCCGGTGCAACCAAGGTGTACAAAGGTTGTGAAATTATAGCTAACCCGCATGGGGTTGGAAAGCTACCTCGCCTGTGTACTGCATCGTTTGATAGCGCGACCCACGCAAGCAAATAAAACCACAAGTCGTTTATGCCTAGTCAGCACGCGCGGTAGCCATTACGCGCAGCTGGCCACCACGTGGTCTCAACGCAAACTTGAGAAGCATCTCCATGTCATTCTTTACACCATCCGGTATGTGGAAGGTGTATCGCCGCAAAAGAGTAGCTAGTGCCATGCGTAGCTCCATCCAGGCCAAGCTAATTGCGTTATTGCGTAGGTGTGTTAGCATACATGGTTGCAACATGCGCGCAAACAGCTTTTGCACTTACTTGCGGCCAATGCATGCGCGTGACCCCATGGAAAATGCAAGAAACATTTGACGCATGCGCGTAAGCTGCTCTGGCGATGAATCTATCCAGCGCTCTGGGCGGAAATAATCCGCGTCCTCGCCATACACCTCGGGAAGGTGGTGAATGCCGTAGATGGATATATAGACGGCGCACTGCAAACATGTGAGTAAATCTTGATAATAAGCGACGCGCAACGGTGTTGGCACTTACTTTCTCGGGGATAAAGTGGCCGCAGAGCTCTAGACCGCCTGGCGGCGTCTCCCGAAAAGTAACAATAGCAGGTGGACGCATGCGCATTGCTTCGTGCAGCACTGCATTCAGGTACGGAAGATTCTTGACCTGCGCATATTCCACTGGTCTGTCACGGTCCGGCAGCGCTTGCTGTAATTCTTCATACAGGATCTCCATACACCGCGGGTTCTCCATCAAGAAATTGAGTGTCCTAAGATGGACAGCAAAGATTGTCAGCAACAAAAGACAAAGTGCACGCTATACAAGTAAGTAACCTGCCAGGTGAGAGTAAGCGCGGTTGTCTCTGTTCCGCCGATTCTAAGAATCGGTAACGCCGTGAGTGTGCAGAATAGTGGAAAGTCGTCGCTCCAATTGACTTACAGCTGCACCATAGATTCGGCGATAAGCTGGTCGTCTGTAAGCTTTTCACCAGTCTCTGAATCTTCCGCGTCGAGCAAACGCTGAAGCACGTCTCTTGGTCGACCATCCTGGCCGGCTTCTATGCTGCGACGCCGCTGAATAGCATTTCGCGCAAACTATGCCAACAACATTAGTGCGTGGCGCCATCTTGTGCAGGCATGCCACACCTACCTCCACAAGCCGACGCTCCGAATTGAACAAGCCAGGCATTAGCCATGGCTGGCAAAGAGACCCGAGTCCATATTTCTAAAGTCACCCGGTGAGCGCGTACTAGCGAATATACCACACTGCCCATTATGCTTACCAAGAGTCCCAGGGCAGCCGTGTCGTCAATCCAGTGGAGAATGTTGGTTCCATTTTCACCTTGCTTTTTCGATAAGGCGCCAAATGACTTTCCAAAAGATACTTCGCCGATAACATCCTGCAACGCCAGTGAGTGCAAGCGTGGATGAGGCATCTCAGACAGCGGCCTACCAGCGTCATGCACAGTAGCAGTTCCAGAATATCAAATGTGCTGCCGGAGTCTGCATATTCTGCCACGCGTTCAATCATTCCATCTACGCCGGACTCGCGCACCAGTGACTCCATATCGCCAATGGATTTTGCAGAAAAGACCGGGCTCATCAAGCGATGCTGCGCGTAGCGGAGGCTGTTGTCAGTCAAAAGTAATGTATACCTGTCGCGTGCATCGTCTAATCACCTGGCGTTTGTGAAAGACAGGGTCGCTGCAATCCAGTGAATGTCAGTACACGCACGTATACATACGCCGCCGACGACAGTGCCAAACCACTACTCACCGTGTGGAAAAGATGTTGTCCTGGTGAAACTCAAGAGACTGGTAAATGGGCCCTTTGGGGTAAGTTGACGAGCCGAGTAGCTGTAACGCACATCCTGGGTCGCTCAAAAAAATCATATTCTCGTCTTTCGCGGCGAAAGCGTTAGCGCATGTGGTAGCGGACAGCCTGCACATACGCACCAACACGGTAGATGCGACCATAGCGCTTGTGCCATGCGGCAAAGTTCTGCTGGTATTTGCCGGTGACGAATCCAGAGTTGGCGTACAGCCCACCCAGAAACGCCGGGCGCATGCCAGGAAGGCGTGCCAGCGGAGAGAATATCTCATCGCGGACAATCTACTCTTATATCTTCACGTTAGCTGCATATCCCAGTGCGCTTGCAGCAGCCTAATATACCTTGGATAGAAACAGCGCACCAACGGCCAGACCGACCGTGTGCCAGTCAAACAAAATGGATACCAAGCTTGCAATAACGTCGGACGACATGGTCAATAATGCAGCGGCTGAGAGACAAGAAACGGAGGTAAGAAGCGGTCGGACAGTGTGCCAATGATTTCATCGTAGTCATATATAGCTGTTTGCAGGCCGCTGCCCCCTTATTCATTGCGCATCGTGTATCGCGCTCATTTGCCCATAGCTGTACTACTGCATGCTGTAGGTTGCACACTATCAACCCAACAAGACCAGTGGGCGTAGCAGGATGTTCATGCCAACACTGCGGGCTACATCTTTGGACAATCTGTCGCACTGGAGAGCATATATGGGCCGGTCAAATGGCGCCAAAGCTAGAGGGCTTTTGTTGCTTGGTGGACCGTCACCATGGGTTGCTATTGCACATACAATATCGCCGCCTAGAGCGTTCTGCTTCTGCCATTCAGCTGTTCGCTAGAATAGGATGGGATGAGGCCTCTTTCGCTCGATTTAGTAGCCTCCTGGCTGAATCCTGCTTCCGTGCTCGAGATTGCCGGTCGAGCCCACGCACATGGTCTCGCCGAGTCTCGGTCCGTTTCGTGTCACGTATCATTGGCTAAATGGTGGCTGTTTGGAGCATGGTGAAGGTGACTGTGCCACGTATCAGTACTAGTTATTGCTTGACATTGGCTGCGTTGTGCTCGGTTTGCCTCGGTTTGTACTTTGCGCTGCGCAGCCGAGATAGTACCGTTTAGCGCAGAGTACGCTATATGTAGTAATGGCCCACTAACATTATGTTTGCTACAGGCTTGGCAGGTCATATGCTGGCTTTCGCTGAGCGCGGCACCTGTAAAACTGTTCATGCTGATCGATCGCCCATAACAAACTGTAGGCCACCATCTCCGCTAAACTGAAAGACATGCACCAAGTCAGACTTGCTATGTAATTGTCGCGACCATATTACAATTTAGCAATGACAAGCTGCAAAAGTCGAGTGATCAATTCACCACCGCCGCGTGTAAACTATATGCGTGCGACAAAGATCGGCATGTTGTATACGCTGAATAGCATGAAAAATTCGGCTTTAGCGATGGAATAAAGGCTTTAGCTTTAGTGTTGCGCAAAGGTTGCTCAGCACTGATGATGGTGCTATACCACTTCAAATTCCGTTTGACATTCGCACTGCCGTTCGTTAACATGATTCCCAACCCTTCTGGCACAGTTGCAGCTGCCATATCGCAAACCGTACCAAATTCGCATTTCTACAATCTGCGGGTCAGGGTCAGGGCTCCAGGCGCCTAGGCACATGACTCCATCGGGGCTGCACTGGTTGAACACGTTAAGAAACTCGTGTTCTTTCATAACATGCGTGTAGGTCCATCCGTAGTGCCCGTTATCTATCGTGCCCGTTATCTTGCACCAGAGCCAAAAGTCGTCTACGCACTCGTAACTCAGACGCGCGCTGACACGTCGAGCCGATGCTGGCGCTGTAAATACAGCTGCCCATACGACTGCAATCAGCCACAGTAGCGGTGCAAGCATTTCCAGCGCACGTCGCAACGTTATCTCCGTTTAGTGCTGCGAAAGGACGAATGAAGATTGTTGCTATTGAACTGAGAGTGACTCAAGGTGCTGGTATGTTTGACAGTAACGTAGGTGCATGATTGCTTGAGCACAAGTGCTGGCGTTGATTTAATAGAAGCGAGCAATGGTGACAGCGGAAAGTAGCCCGACAAGTGCCAATGCATGTGAGAGCAAACAAGGCTATGCACGTTTGCATAGTATGCTGACTCGCGACGACATCAGACGGCATATAGCACATGTATCTCAGTCTTGCCTCTGTGGTTTTTTGTATATGGCAAGCCACATGTATCCTGCTTAATGGTAGCGCCTGGTATGCAGCCCGAAAGGTCAAACTAACGGGCAAACTTGCATCACTGTATGCACCAGAAAGGTAATGTGCCGGGTATGCTCGTCTCTGTTGTCTGCGTATAAATCACACGTGGCATTTCGCGTAAACGTGGTTAACCGTTCTGCACGCCATGACGTTTAGCTTCCGACAATGCACGACTGCCGGATGTTTATCGAGGCAGGTAGTGCGCGCCAATACAGACCCAATTGACAAAGATGATGGAGTGTCGCCCACATTCAAACCAGTATGGATTGCCGTTACCGCTGTGGTCTGTGTGCTAGTACCCAGGTAAAAAGTTGAAAAAGCAATACGCTAGCAACTGCAGCGCATCGCGTTTATTCTCTTGTGTAGGCTCAGTTGTAGAGCGCTGAATGCAAGTGCATTGCAACGTGCTAAAGCACATAAAACTCGGTTTGACACTCGCATGTTATCGTGGCTCCAAAATCCATTGCGTCGCGCCGCCGTCTGATGCAGTCGCAAGTGCCGTACCCTTCGCCGTACCACACCTGTAGCATTGCGGTCCTGGGGTTTGGAGTGTCGCTCCACGCGCCTAGACATATCACATAGTCGGGGCTGCACCTGTTGTGGATATTGACGTGCAGCTCCTTCTCGGTTGTGCTTTTGTGAGTGTAGGTCCAGCTGTACTGTCCGCCGTTGATCGTGCCTGATATCGTGCACCATGAGGTAAAGACGCCGCCACACTCATATCGTAGCACTGCACTTGCACGTGGTGCGGCCGATGCTGGGAGTGCCATTGCAATGACCCACACAATCACCGCTAGCTTTAGTAGCCGCGCAAACATCCTGGCGTGCGGCGCCATAGCATTGCTTTTGCCAGTATAGACCATAGCGAGTAGCGTCGAATTAGGCTGGAATAGGAACTACTGATAGCATAAAGTAGCCGAGGAAACCTGAGTCGTTGAAATGCTGTGGCGGTCAGCGGTAGGATATAATGGCTTGAGCAAGCGTCCAAGTCGACGCCAGTGCTTATATCACGATGGATGGGCCATTGTCAACTGATCAATGCCAATCTTATCAGCGCCATAATGGTAGTGGAGTTGTGAATGGGCCTGCACACCTGTTGCGCACTAATATAGGATAATGGCCTAATGCTTGATGTGCACCTTTCAATACCGTGCATGGGGGCTTATTCACGGCACGCATACGAGACTTGTATGCATAAAATATGCCTGCCTTCACCGCCTATTTGCACACAAGCCACACGTGTGAGCCGCACATTCTCTGGTTTTGCTTTGCAACGGCAGTTGCCGGACGTCTAGAGAGATACTGCGACTAGTGTGCGCGTGGGCAGTTATCGACACATGGGCAAGGACCACGTTGTTTGCAGTGAGATTGGGACGCAAGCAGCCGCAGACGTAGTGCGCTCCGCCAACTGCATGGTACCTGGGGTTGGCGAGAACACCCACACTCTTAGGCTTTGCCAGCCACTACGATTGCTCATCAGCAGAGCGAGTATACTATGAGCACTGAGGCGACGGCCTCGAGACACAGCAACGTGGGCGGCGCCACCAACCAACGGGTGTGTTTTGAATGAATACATTGCTTACGCGCGCCAATTTGACAACATCCGCTTGCCAGCGCAACGTCGAACCCGCTCTGTGCCTAATAGTCTTCGAGAATGAGGCGTGGCACAATGTTCATGCTTTGCAGTTCCTGGAATAGCAGCTTGGCGGCATAGGGAATCTTCATCGGTGCCATGTGCGCGCTAGAGCGGCAACGCTGGCACCAGCCGCCGTAGCCAAGCAGACCGCACGACTCGCAGACATGCACCTCAAAGGCATCCGATGAAACCATGAGGCGCTCCAACAGCAGTCTTGAGGCGCCGTGACCGATCAGACAATCGCGCTCCATTTCTCCAAGTCGTAGACCGCCATCGCGTGAACGACCTTCCGTTGGCTGGCGTGTAAGCAGCGCGCGCGGTCCCCTGTAATGGCCAGCGTTAGATAGCCTGTCTACCGTCTATGCACAGTCGCTGAGTACCTACCTAGCGCGCGCATGGACTTTGTCCATAACCATGTGCTTGAGCTTCTGGTAATAGATGGGTCCAAAGAAGATGTACGCGCTGAGTGGTTCTCCAGTGATGCCAGAGCTGAGGTAGTCCTTGCCAGAGTACTCGAAACCATTGTCGATCAGGATGCGACTCATGTCCTCCACTTTGCTGCCGCCAAACGCCGTTCCGTACTGCAGTTCGCCCTTGAGCACACCGGCTTTACCCGCCAACAGCTCAATCATCTTGCCGACCGTCATGCGCGACGGGAAACCGTGCGGGTTCATGATAATGTCGGGCGAAATACCCTGCAAGCTAAACGGCATGTCCTCCTGCTGAACGATAATGCCGCATACACCCTTTTGGCCGTGGCGTGACGAAAACTTGTCGCCAAGCTCGGGACGGCGCGTCTGGCGGAACAGCAGTTTCACCAATGCTTGCTCGCTCTCAGTGTTGGTGAAGATCACCTGGCAATTGCGAGTCAGCACCAGTGCGCCACTGCCGATCGTGGCACCAGCTCACCTTATCCACATAGCTCGGCTCAAGGCCCTTGTACGTCATGGGCGTCGCTTTGAAGCCTGTCTCGAGTGGATTCTGACCAACGCCAATGTCGGCGTTGGTGTTTGTTGGCGACTGCTTGTTGATGTAGACCTGTCCAGGGAACACGCGATCGCCCACCGCAGCAACGCCATCGGCATCCAGCTTTTGGAATTTGAATGGAATGTCGCCATTGGCATCGCGCGGAGGATCTGCCACTCGATCAAACCTAATATCAGCCGGATGCCCACGTTAGCATGGGATGCCCATGTGCGGTACTTTAGCTACTCACGTTCCGTTGGCATAGCGGCGAATGAGCGCCGTTTGCTTTCGCATCACCTGGCATCGTCCAAATCCTCGGTCGAGCGAGGACTGTACACAGCATAAGCAAGATGCAACACGCTGTCGCTCATTCAAGCCCACGCACCTTGTTTAGCACCAGTGCGTCCTCAATGTCGTAGCCAGAATAACTCATCACAGCTACCGTGGCATTTTGACCAGCAGGCAGCTAGATACATCATGATGCGTGCCAAGTGTAAGCAGATTGTCGACATAATAGCGTTGAAGTAGTAATGTACGCGCCTTATCGTACTTGATCAGCTCAATCGTCTTGGTCTTGACCATCGGTTGTTGCGGGTAAACCAGCAAATACAGCAGCGTGTCGATGCGGTTCAGCTGGTTGTAGGCAATGGCGCCGATGGCCTGTTTACCCATAGCGCACTGATAGCTGTAGAGTTGCGCCAGATGAGCGCAACGCACACAGACGTGGCCGCAGCAAACACTCACGTATTACGTGGACTCTGATTATGATGCGGATACGGAATCAGGCCGGCAACAGCACCTAGGATCGTGAATGGCTCGATTTCCAGATGCGTCGTTTCCGGCACAATGTCCTTTTCGTAGAGTGCAATGTTGGAGTCATTCTCCTCGTTCACGTCCAGATACTCCACCAGACCCTGCTGCAGAAAGTCGTCAAACACCATCTTGCCTTCGGAGAGCATCTGCGGCAATGAATATGGCATACGCATGTCAGCATCACCGATGCACTATGATTGCTATGTGCGTATCGCGCACCTTCACATGCTCAACGGTCACGCGTGGGCGTCGGTGATCTACAATGATCAGCGGACGGCAGATACGGCCACCGTCAGAGGCAATGTGCACGTTGTGGTGGTGCGTGTTGGTGTAGATGGAGATGAACGGTGAAATGCGGCCAGCCCGGCGCACGCGGCGAAAGTTGGCTACAAAGCGACCTGGAGTTCGCGTAACACCGAGAATCTCGCCGTTCAAAAAGACAATGTACGCAGACGGCGAGTAGAGCTCAGATCCTGACAGAAGATTGATGTCTATAGAGCCCGCAGCAATCTGGTCAGCCAAGAGCACGGCGAGCAACCATTATTACACGGTGTATGCTCACGCACCTTCTACACCAAGCACAAAGGCCAGGCGGCGGATAGAGCCTTCCTCCACGTCGGTGGTGATATGCGTCATAAGCGCCAGATTCTTGACGAGACCACACGCTTCGCCTTCCGGTGTATCCGACGGGCAGAGCATACCCCATTGCGATGGCTGTGTGGACACAGTACAGTACATCAGCCGGCTGTCACTGTATCTGCACTTCAGCCGCACTTACCTGAAGCGCACGTGGGCCGCTAACTTTACGCGTCTTCTCAAACTGACTCGTGATGCGCGTCATCATGCCCAGAGCGCTGATGTAGCTGAGACGACTAAGCACGTGGGTGATGCCCGCACGCTCCATCTTGAAGCGCTTCAGCACCCAGTTGCCGGTTGCAATAGCACGCACAAATCCACCGGTGATGTGGTCGCCATGCATCTGCAGCTGCGTGTACACGTCAAACTCTTGCGTGCGCGACGGTTTCTTGAGCACCTTGTCGATATTGAGCTTCAAATCCGAGTTGAACTTTTTGAAGAGATCTTCAAACAGCAGCGACAAAAGCTGACCAGCGCTGAAGAGCACGGAAGCATGGTAGCGCCGGTCAGCGCGAGAACGATGGTGGCGTTCACGCACGGTAAACTCACAGCTCAAGGCGCTTGTTGCCGACAAAGTCGCGATCGTCCAGCAGCCGTTCGTCGCTGATCGTGGCAATCACACGCCGGACCATCACGGCAATGTACATACACTTTGGCCGGAAATTGAGCTGCTCCACCGACAGGTGAGCCAGCACTACCGACGCTAGAATTTCGAGTGCCTCATCGCTCGGCAGGCGGCGGGCAGCGGCAAAGCGGCGCGTCTGCTTCACTCGACCACCAATGTACTCTAGCGCCTGCTTCTGCGTAAACACCTTTAGGCGGCTCGCCTCTTCCAGCGACGGTGCAAACTTTTCCAGAAACTCCTT
This sequence comes from Thamnocephalis sphaerospora, assembly GCA_003614735.1. Classification (NCBI taxonomy): domain Eukaryota; kingdom Fungi; phylum Zoopagomycota; class Zoopagomycetes; order Zoopagales; family Sigmoideomycetaceae; genus Thamnocephalis; species Thamnocephalis sphaerospora. Next base: position 2,101 of record KZ992889.1, on the reverse strand, counting down.
TTCCGTGCCGCACACCAAAAGTGCAATCTCCTGATCCGAGGTGATGCCCATGGCCTAATGCACAGGATGCATACGCGTTCGGTCAAATTCGGCATTTTCGGCGCTGCTTGCGCCTGTATCGCAAACTCACCTTGAGCGCGATGACTACCGGAATATCCTCGGTCACCGAGTTGTGCCGCAGATAGATTTTGTCATGCTTGACCAGCACGTACGTCTTGCTCTTGCGCTCGTGCGTAGAACTGTACAATGTGGCATGCGCCATCATCACCGCCACAATCAGCCATTCTCGCGTGCCAGATACCGCTCCTTTGCCTGCCACAGCACATACCTAGTCACCGAAGCCTGAATAATGCCTTTGCCGTCCTTTTCCACGATGATACGGTTTTTGGACAGCTGCTCCTGAATGAGAATCACCTTTTCCGTGCCGTTAACGATAAAGTAGCCACCAGGATCTAGCGGACACTCTTGCATCCGCGCCAGTTCCGCCTCTGACCGGCCAGTGAGCACACAGTGCGACGACCGAAGCATCACCGGCATGCGGCCAATGGGCACGCCGCGGCGAATGACGATCTGCCGACCGCGAACATACTCAATGTCCACGTAGATGTTGGCCGAGTACGTGAGATCACGCAAGCGACATTCGTGCGGCGTATACGACTTGTCCACAGCCAATGGATCCGACCGCTCAGGCATGCCCAGCCGGATGCCAAGATACCTGGTGTCCGCAGATCAGGTAAGCCCGCCGCTTCCCGCTCAACCACGCCCTTTGATCAGCATGCCTACTTTAGATAAAAGTTTGGATCGACATCCGAGGATATACGCTGGTTTGCGCGCACAATCTGCTGCAGTTCCTGGTCGACAAAGTAGTTGTACGAGTCCAAATGCTGCTTCACCAATCCCTTGACCTGCAGGAATGCCGGTAGCAAATGCCACTTGTCCTGGCCGCAGCATTGCCCGCGACAGACCGTGTCAGTTGCTGGTACGCTCCTGCCCGCGCGCCATTCCGCGCTCACCTCGACGGCAGACACTGGGTCCGTCAGCCCCTTCAGACTTGCGTCGCCCGGCCGTTCCTTGGTCGTCATGGTCGTCCGGCAGGCAGTTGTTGCGGAATCCCGTGGCGCAGTCCAGACCGTTCGCTACCGCCTGTACGATGCACCGTGGCGTGGATCGCGTATGGAATGCGTCTATCAGCTTCGTGCCAACTGATCGCAGGTGGCCTGTTTGCACACACACACACACACGTGAGGACTGCGGCGTCGGCGAAAGCAAAAAAGAGAAAGCGTGCAGCGCAAGTGTGACGCAGGCAAGAAAACACGCCGCTGTATTGATTGTTTTTCTTTTTCTGATTGCTCACTGTAGCGGCACTTTTCACACCAACAGCCACTTTATTGCAGGAAGCAGGGTCATCGTAACATGAACAGCCAACCACAAGCGACTGCCGCAGCAGCCCATCGGCAGCTAGTTGTCGCGTGGTAGGTATCCTGACCCTGGTGCTGGTGCAGGAAGCGACGGCCGCTGCGAGCCGCCCATTGGGTCGCCGCCACCGCCTGTAAAGTCACGGCCAAACTCATCCTTGCTCGACGAACCGCGCATCGATGGCGGCGGCCCCATAGGTGGTCCTGGCGCTGGCGGCGCAGAGGAACGCGGTGGTCCTCTTGATTCGTAGCGATCGTGGCCCCGAGGTGGGCGTGGAGGACGATGGTCGAAATCGCGCGGACCCATGGATCCAGGCGGCGGTCGTCGTGGTCCCCCGCGAATAACGGCGCCAATGTCCCTGATGGACCGCATGTCTGTCAATACAAAGCACGCACGCCAAAGCACTGAGACGCGGTTACTGCTCACCAGTCTAGTCGCAGGTAGCGATCTTCCACGGCTGTTCGCTTAAAGTAGTCCATGGCGCGTTCTGCATCCTCGCGCGTCATATACGAAACAAAGCCAAATCTGTTGCCAAATGTAAACCAGACGTGAGCATCGTGTGCCAAACCATCCTGGCCGTCTACGGCAGCCATAGCCAGAACCAGCACTATGTTATCACCGCGTGCACGTACCGTCGACTTTCGCCTGTCCGCATGTCCACCGGCACGGCGCTATTCGACACAGG
>KZ992887.1:0-13166 GCA_003614735.1 Thamnocephalis sphaerospora | reverse complement strand
ACTGCGCTGCGATGCAGACGAGTCGCCTAGCATCTACAATCAGCTGATTGCACAGGGCGTGCCCATCGGCCGGCCGCCCACGGTTGAAGTACGCAATATGCATGCACAGTATGCGTTCACCTGGTAGGTGTCAGGTGCCACGTCGTAACAAATGGTCGGCGACTAATGCGACGCACCGGGTGCAACACGGACGCTGCAGGTATAGTTTGGCTGCGTTTACATCCGTGATGGTCTATGCGGCGATGCGGCGTCCCGCAGCCGCGGCGCGGCATGTTGGGCGCTGAAAAGCTCAGTAAAGATGCAAGCTTATGGCGCTTCCCCTGACCATCACCATGCGTTCCAATGCACTGCCGCGGCGTATGTATGGTTGCACAGCAGCATGCACCAGTCGCCGCCTGCTCTATGCTCGGCTCTGGTCATTTTTTGCTTCAGTACGGCCGGTGTTTTCTGCACTGCTTACGCGCGAGCACTCACACACGCTTTGTCCCGTTTTCAATCCTGGCTGGCTCCCCTACGAACCTTGAATGTACCGCTGGCATTCCACGCTTACCGTGGACAGTGGCTGCCGCAGCCTACACGCACAACCATTAGCATTCTGTGTCGGTCTCACCTAGACAACTGCGCAAACACCGGTGAATGTATACTGGGATTGCTTGTGAGCGTCTAGCAATATAGCATGACGTCTACTTCAGCACACGTTCGGTTAGATGCGCTATGGCATGTCATGCAGCGCCGCAGCTATTCGCGGTTTGAGCTGGACCAGCTGCGCAGCGCACTGCGGGACGAGATCTCACGACTGGTACGGGAGACCGAGCGTCAGCGTGAGACGGTAGCGATGCTGCGCTGGCGCAGCCGCAAGCAAATACGGGCCTTTCGCCAGCTAGAGGCAACACTTGACAAGGAACGTGCGGCTCGTGCGGCCGAGACTGCACACTGGGAAGGTCTTGTAACGCAGCTGCGCGCCGAGTGCGAGCACGCACGCTCCCGTGCCGACACGCTTGCGCTGGAGAGTGGCCGCAGGCAGACACGCTCGACAGAGGCTGCCCTGGAAGGCGCCAGCCGTCGCACGGCGCTAAGCATATCGACGCGTGCACAAAATGATCTCCGATCATCGGCCATGTTGCACGAAACGCCCACCCGTAGGCTCCTCTCAGAGTATCCTCTCAGCCCACCGCGATCGCCAGACCAGCGCTTTCTAAGGCCGCCGTCGAGGCACCAGGCGCTGTCTGGCCAGCTGCGGCATCGCTCGAGCAGCACGGTTGCCATCCCATCTTGTCTGCGACACCAACATACTGCCGATGTCATCACTGACGATGACGACGTAAGCTCAACGACAAGTGGCTCTATCCTGGCCGATGTGCCCCGTCATGCAATCCAACTTTCGGACGACGAGCTGGCGCGAGTTGTCTCGCAGCAAGCACATGCAGATCTGAGCGGCTACTTTTGGAGCCGATGCGCATATCGCTGTTCGTGTGACGCCTCAATGCAGGCAGAGAATGCAAATGCCATGCTGGCACGATCACTGTCAGGGGCGGAGATGCAGCGCGGCTTTTTGGCAGAGAGCGACGTTGTTGCCGCTGAAGCAGGCTCTGAAAAGCGGCTGCACGTATGCCACATTCCCAAGGTGGAGTTTGACGAAATGCTAGCAGTGCACAATAAGCATGGCTCTGGTACCAGGTTGGTAGCACATATTGCTGCAATCCCGCATCATGCCAGTGCGCTAATGTGTCGTTTGATCCAGCGAGGAGCTGCAGCAGTCGCTGGCACGGACAATGCGTGACGTCCAAGCTATACTACAGGAGCGACAATCGGCATTGAGCGATCTCAACAGCTGCATTCGTCAAAACCGTGCTCTGTTACGCGATGCTAGACGTGACCTAGTCAGGTACGCGAAAAGAGCAAAGTCGAGGCGCACCAGGGTTGCTCACATGCCGACTGTGATCCTGCCAGCTTGCAGTCCCAAGTCACGCTTGAGGAGACTCAGCTGGACCAGATACAGCAAAGAATGCGCAGCCATATGACCGAATCGGATAGTGCAAATGTCTCTACCAATGTGAATCTATTTGAACTACAGGTGAGCTTGTTTCCCTGGCTTGTCTAAACGACATGGATAGTTTATGCGCGTCTGTTGTGGTTATCAGGAGCGTGCCGAGAGAGCAAGAGAGAACAAGGAGACAATGGCAGATCATGTAAGAAACCTTCGCAACGAGGAACACATGTTACGCGAGCATAAGCAGACACTGGAAGCAGACATCCATGAAAGTAAGGCACCACTGGCATTACAATGACAGGTGATGACACTAATGCCAACACACACTGTTGCACGGTAACCAGTTGAACAGGAAATTGGCCGCTTTTGCAGCGCAGACTCATTCCCGAGTCCCGGCTGGGATTAGTAGCGCGGACGCCGGCGCCCGCAATCGACCCTGTAAATGCCATGACATCGCATTCCTTAGCATACCGTGCGCTTTATATATACATTGACGAAACGAAAATACTAAAGGGGGCACAGCGCGCTACTGATCTTGCGCTGCTGGTGGTGAACAGATGTGTATACTACAAGGACGAACAGTCATGCTGCTCAATGAGTCACGACAATGTCAGATTTAGACGTTGACGCCATCGCCTGCGCCAGCAGCATTGCCACCGGCATCGTCGTTGGCTAAAGCACCAGTATCGTCGTTGGATTCGACCTTGACTTTGACATTGTCTGCAGCGTTGCTACGTGGATTGTTGTTACTGTCGTCGTCACTGTCGTCGTCGATGACGATGCATACGATTTCCTTGCTATTGCTATTTCCAGTGCTGCCAGCTCGATCGCCGCTACTGCCAGCATTGCCAACATTGCTGCCGGCATTGGTTTCCGCAGTGCCAGCATTGTCAGCATTGGCGCCGGAGGTGCTCCCGGTGTTACCGCCGGTAGGGTTTCCAGCATCACCACCGGCGGTGTTTTCGGCCTTGGCGCCAGCGCTGCCTGCAGCGTCCTTGGCAGCATCAGGAGCAGGAGGCTCTCCTACTTTGCTGAGAGGTTTAAGGTTGCTTCGAGAACGTTTCTTGTTTGATGACGTCTTCCAAGAGCGCTTTTTAGCTAATGGCGTCGGTTGATTGCAAATCGACCGCGTAATCAGCACCATCGTTAGCATCGCGGCTATTCTGTGTTGCGCTCGTGCCATCATCGCTGGTATTACCGTTTACAACATACTTGCTATCGATAGCGGTGAACCTCAAGCTCCTGTAATTCGTGTAATAACCGCGTGCGCGCCGTTCAAGAATGGATGTGATACCTTTGGAATACTTTTTCTCTGCAGCGAGGATGTTTGAAACACTTCCAAAGTGCTTGATGAGCTTCTGGCAATGCCTGTTGTATATCTTGCGCCAGTACGCCTTGGGGTTTGCTTGAATCTTGGCCAGCCTCGCGCTTTCGGTCAAGAAGGCATGGTACTGCTTCTCCATTCTGAGACGATTTGCCCAATCATTGTAATTGGGCTCTGCGTCGGCCTTTTCCTTTGCTTTGCCAAACTCGACAACCTCGGCTCGGCTAAACACCCGCTTGCCCAGGTGAACGCTATCGTTGATGCCAGGGAATTTGCTGATATCAATGACATCCTTGTTGCCGATGATGGTGCGACGATAGCGCTTAAGGCGATGGTTTTTGAACTCGTCACGGAGGCTGATGCTGGTGTCAGTGTTGGCGCCAGTGCTGGCGTCGGCGCTGACTTCGGTGCTGCGAAGCTTATGTACATTCATATCCTCACTACATATCCTCTCCCAGATGCGCATCATGCGCGTCTCTTCCACATGCTTGGCAAACCGTGCGTCCACGCTCTCTCCACGCTTAACCAGAAAGGCGCGATACGCCTCCATCTGCTCCTCGGTCATGACATACTTGGGGTTGATGAAGCTACGCGTTGTGTCTATGGGTATGCTCAGATCCAGATCTGCTGTGTTGTCCGCACGCTTCACTTCGTATATTTCATCAAGGAGCTCTTGCGGCAGATACTGGTACGCAAGGGTCTTCATGGTCAACGGCTTCTCCTTGCCTCTGCCATAGCCTACAATACGTTGTCTATGCCAGCGTTAGCACAGATGATGCTTGGCCACCATTATCCATCGCCACATACTTTTTCATAAGACACTCGATATCCTCGGCTTCGACCTTTTGCCGATTTGCATGCTTCCTATAAGCATCCAGCGTGCCTACGAGCTGGGCAAAGAACAATCCCGATCTACAGCAATATGTCAGCCGAGCACAGCATACATAGAGCACTCGATCAATACGTACGCATAGTCAATCTCTTCGAGCGCCTCCCGGTCGAATCTTGCATTATACAGCGACATCAATGTCTCTCGAATCAGAGGCCGCGGTAGCGCAGGCACAGGCGATCCATCAGAGGTGTACCTACAAACAGCGTAAGGCTGTGCAGCGGCCAGCAGTCTAATCGACCAGTCGCGTCACTTACCATACGCGCCTTGTCCACTTTTTACGGGGCACCTTGGATTTTGGAGACGGCAGTGCTGCAGCGGCCATACGCATTCGCTCTTTGCGTTTCGCCATGCGCGCATATGCAATGTCACGCGCTTCTGCGCGCGCCGCCAAGGCTTCGCGCGCGTTCATCTTCTGCAGCTCCTTAGGATCAAGACCAATCTTTTCGTCGTCACTACCTAGATCAAAGTCCTCATTGTCGCCACCATTGTGTTGCTGTTCCGTGTCGGCACCTTCGGCAGGCTCTTTGGATTCATCTTCCCATTTGAGCGGTTTCAGCAGCGGCGGAAGGCCCAATGCTGCACGCGCGCGCGCGCGCGCTTCAAAACGCGCACGTTTCGACGGGAGTGGATGTACGTGTAAACGTTCGACACGGTCGCTGAGGCCTTTTGCGGCTTGATCTGCACGATTGTCGAGGACCTCAACGGTCTGATCAAGCGTAGTTTGCTTGGTACGCGCACCAACAGCGTCTGCGGAGGAGTTTTCGAGCTCTTCGGTTTCCTCGAGTTCTTCAACTCCACGAAGCGGCTTGAACGCCACCTCAAGCCCCAGTCTTGCGCGTAAGCGCTCACGTTTTGATGCATAGCGTACCGGTGCCTTTTCGACCTTTTTCGCACTGTCGTCGGCAGCTGGTTCGACATGACTATCGTCGCCTTGCTCATGATAGTCGTCGGTAGCCAGCTCAATGGGCAAGTCGGCCAAATTCTCGGCCGGCTCTTTGGACCCTTCGGACGCCTCGGTTGCTTTCGCTACCTCGGATGTCTTGGGCTCGCTTAGCTCCATGCTCGTGCGTGCACGCTTCAGTGCAGGCGCAAACAAGCGCACACGCTCAGCTCTTCTACCGTCCTCCTCGCTGGTAAGCTGTTCCAACGGGCTTTCGGCAGGTAGTGCTTCCGGAGCTTCATCAGCCACCTCAGCTTCCATCCATTTGCGCTTCTTTCGTGATACCGCCCTCTTGATACTTTCCGCTATACTATTAATCTTGTCACGCAGATCGGGCTCGTAAGATGGTGACATTGTGTAAAGGCTTTCCGGCCGCGCCTTTCTCATGACTACGCGCTTCACCTGCTCAGCGCTCATGGCACCCTCTTTCTCCTCCTCCTCCTCCTCCTCCTCTTCCTCAAGCAGAGGCATATTCATATCCTCGCTTCCTAAGCGCGGGGAAAGTGATGCTGTCCTTTCGCTCTCAGCAGGTGTAGGTGCTGTCTTGGTGGTATCAACATCTTTTTGCGCCGAGCGTGGCGTCGAGAGCGGCGTCGAGCGTGGTCGACTTGTTTCGGACATTGGCGGAAACCGAGGTGCAGGCCCTTGCGCCATGACAAGTCTAGGCGACGCAAAGATGTCTACCAGCCGCATTCCTGCCAAAGTGCTGGTGTCGGCCCCTGAGCGAGACGACCGACGTCCGCGACTAGACATTGTGCCACGCGTAGAGCTGCGCGCGGAACGCAGCGTCGGCATTGGTGTGCGAAAAGCGCTGCCGGGCACCCGTTCGCCGGACGAGAGTATGCCCGCTCGTGCTGGTGTACGGCCAATTGGCGTGCCAATGCGGGATTGTATCGCAGAGGCTGGTGGCAAGACTGCAGTCTGCACCGGCGCCGGAGTGCGGGTCTTGATGCCCGGGGCTGTGTTGTAGAGGCTTAGCGCGTGCTGCGCCGATGCAAAGCCGAGCTGCATGCCATCATCATGATCACTTACCACGGCTGATCAGCTTCAGCAGACCGTGTGGCGTCGGTGCCGGAGGAGCACGCGCCGATGGCCGGTTCGGCGGACGAGACGTCTCCCGACGCGCCACGCTGGGGGTTACAGCAATGCTTTTGGCGATCTTCATGCGTCGTAGCATTGAAACGGTAGCGGGTGGGCGCGTTTTGGTGGCAGTGCGCTGCGTTGAGATAGAAGCAGCGCTTTTGCCGTGCGCTGGAGTCTGCGCGCCAAGAGAGTGTTCAGGCTTTGCCTTGCTTTCTGCTACAGCAAGGGCAGAGAATTGACGTAGCTTTGGAGGGGTCAGTATGCTTGTCATTGCAAAACGGCGTCAGGATACCCACCATGCCTCGTGGCGTCGGCTCAATTGCCCCGCCAGGTTGGTCGTCCTCAGCAGAAGGATCGGCCTCGTGTTCCTTGTCGCGCTGGCGTGCAAGATTCCGTTCCCATGGGCTGTACGCAGGTGCATTACGCATAAGCCGTCTGCTGCTCGCCGAAAGTTGGGGCCTGCGCAGAGGCGGAAACAGACGATTTGCAAAGTCGGTGGGCGTGTAGAAGATTGGCTCCTCCGTTCGCCGTGCAGACGGAGGTGCCGGAGTCTTTGCGTTCCGCGAAGCGTCCGCCATCTTAAGACGTGCGTGTGTGTGGCAGGAGGAGAAGCGTGAACGGGGACGAGATGAGGTCACGAAAGAAACGCGTTGACAAATGTAAACACGCCTGCCCGCTTAAGATGGCCATGGTGCACCAAGCCGCCTCGAGTCTCACGTCTGCCTTAGACTAGACCACATTTTCCACGGCAAGCAAGCCACCAAGACGCTCCACCCTACACGGCAGCCTTTATCCTGTAGATAGCGCATCAAAGGCAAGCATCGACAAAATCAAAGCGAATGGTGCAGGCATGGACAGAGCAAAGCTTGCAAACGTGTTTGCTCAACGTCTCTTCCATCACCACATGAACCGTTGCCAGGCATTTGGCTCGCTTGCCCAGCGGAATGGACGCAGCAGAAACAGCCCAATCGTTCCGGCATTCACAGCCAGATACATACCCGTTTCAATGGCCAGTGTACGCGTGGATGCAAGCGGTAGATGGAGACGGTAAAGAACAAATGGCAGAATAAAGTAGCGGAACTCGATGAGAGGCGACGGCACCAGTGCTAGGACCAGCGCAACGACAAAGCCGAGACACCAAATGAAGCTTTGGCTTCGGGCTGCCATGTGGCGCGCAGGCAAAGTTTTGGTCAGCTCAGTCGTTTTAGCGTCGTGCACTGTGCTTACCCATTGCTCGCCACCAGTGGACAGCAGCCACAGCGTATGCTGGCGTCAAGGCATACTTGACCACCGGATGAAGGCGGAACACACGGCGCCATAGATAGAACGTAAAGTGGCGATTGTCGCTAAGAATAAACGGGTGCTCGTAACTAGTGCGCAGTAGATCGGCTGGATAAGCGGTTTGCAGTTGGATTAATGCTTGCTGCACTTACGTGAAACGGTGAACTAGCCCGATCATCGCAGCAACGGCGATGGTAAAAACCACCGGACGCCTGCCGTCAAAGAGTCAGTACGATAGCACTTGAGCACGGACCACTCGACAGTAGCCTACCGACGAATGCTCTGCAGCGTGTCTTGCAGCCGGCGCCAAGAGAGAAGCGTGTGCGGTGCTGAAAATCCGACTGCAAAACAGATAAAGTAGAACAGCTGCGGTATATGCGTCACTGCCACATGGTTGGACTTGTCGCCTAGATGGGCATCATAAGGTCAGCAGCGAGTGACACGCAAGCTCAACGCCAGCTCGCTTACCTAGCACAATACCGCCGTTCCAGACGATAAAAGCTGCAAACGAAGCCAGGACTAGCGCATACGGAAGCGCTGTACGCACCACTGCCAGAGGGTGAGCGAAAACAAGACGGATTGCTTCTGCGAGTGCGTGCGCTATGTCGACTGGATTGAGTTTGTGAGCAAACGGATCGACATGACGAAGCAACACAATGCCCTATCGACTACCCACTGGGTTTGGTTCTGCTAGCGGGCGTATTCACCAACTGCTGTACATTGCCAGTTTTTTTGTCAAACTCACTGAGGCGCCTAATAATCGCCAGTGCCGCAATAAAAGCAATCCAGACGGCATTTGTCTGCCGGAAAAATAGCGAAAAGGCGGCGACCTGTTGGATTGCAAATTACCTGATAAGCGGAAAATACGGGATAACAGCACCCGCAGCTACATACCAGCGCCGAACTACCGTGCCATCCAGAAAGAGAAAACAGATAAGAGAGCAGCACCAGGGTCACAGAGCCGGTATCGGTGTAGTAGAGAAAGTTGAAAAAGTAGCCTACAGGAAACAGGGACAGCGCCAAGGCATTCAGCGCATGTGCTGCCGGTTGTTCCCTGCGATGCAATGTGCGGCTCAGTCGGTAGAGCACCCAGAACAGGACCGGACTGAACATTAGATTAGTAAACCGCAGCAGGTTCATGCTGCACCAGGTATGTAGCGGCGACCATCCAGACAGCAGGCCCAGTGGCCACAGAAGCGCATTACTGACAATGTATCTGCGCACCCATCCACCACTACGCGTCAACACGGTCATTCTGGCCAAGATAGCGTTCATGGTGTGTTTTGTTGTATCGCTCACTTACAAACCAGGTGGCGTAGTTAGCTTTGGGTCCCAGTGCAGGTAGCGCCCCTCGCAGTAGGCCTGCGCCTGCGGCACATGAAAAGGTTCATCCTGACCGCACCGCCACCGCGCTGTTAGCACGTCTAGCCAGAATGGCGCTGGCGCCACTTTTGCAAGGCTGGCCAGACCGCGCCTACCATGTACGCGTCCGTCACCTGACTGTTGACGCGACTAGCTACAAAAGTATTGATGGCGCCCAGAAGCGCAAACGCCGCAAGGGCCTGTAACGACATGGCAGACAAGTGGCTCTGCGCAGAAAGGAAAAGGACAAGAGGGTGGCAAGATGGGAATGGCGGCGACGATGGCGGGGCGCTTGAACACTTTACGGGCAAGTCATTGTATTGCTATTGCCATAACAGCGACGCTTTACCGCCAACACGCTCCGGTTCAGGCTGGCATAGCGCGATTGGCGTGCTGACAGCACGCTCCTACGCGACAGAGGCGTGCTAGTCGTTGCGCGGCACTGGTGGGCCACAGGGCTGCAGCATTTTCTGTCGGTAGTCTAGCATGTTAGCTTGAAGCGCTGGCAGCGCAATCGTCTTTGTGTGCTTGCCTGCAGCAGGTTGGCACGCACGCGCGCAACACTCTCGTTCTCCGCCACCGCAATGTAGGTGGTCCAGTTGGGATGACCGATAAAAGACGCGTACGTGTCGCGGTGCTGGTTAGTCAGCCATTCACTAGCCAAGCAAACCGGGTCAGTAGCGGCAATAGCAGTAGCAGTAGCGATGACACGCCAGCGCTGGTGTTGACGCCACTTACTACTTGCTGGTGTCAGCGTGGCCAGTGCCAACATGCTTGGATTGCACTGTTGCAGTCGGGCGCCAGACAGCAGGCGTGTTAGCCTGTGGCAAGGACAGACGCAGTACGCGCACGGCCGCTTACGATGCTCAATCTGGCTGTTGAGGTTAATGCGATCCTAGCGCAACACCGTTATGAGCACGCGTTGTTAGCACAGCAGGCAATGCCGAGTGCAGAGCGACGCTTGCTTGGAGCCTACCATGACGGTGACAGTGTTGGGCGGTGAAAGACTTGCTACGAACGTGACCGCTCAGCAACTATGCACTAGCACTATCAAGCTGGATTTTTCTTTTTGCATCGCTGTTCTTCTTTGCCACCACAACGCTGCTCGCGGTGGTCTACCCTTGTTCTGACAACGCCTGACGTTTGCATACACTGCAACCATGCCGACGGAAAAGATAGAGACTGCTGCGGCAGTCGCGGATAATGAAAAGCGACAGACCAAGCGACAGAAAAAGGCCGATGCCTTCCGTCGTGGCGGCAGCAAGAAAAAGCCCGCGTCCGAGGAGAAACCCAAGGTGGCGGTCGACGTTGACGAAGCTGTGGCCCCGGATCTCAAGGTGTTGGCGGCGGACAGCGGTCATTTGCTTGTGGCGGACGGTGTGACCGACGGCAAATCGGCCAAGACGCGCGCGTCCGACGGCAAAGCCAGCAAGCGCCGAAAGCGCAAGACGGCGCCGGAGAGCAGCGAACCGGCCGAGGAGAAGCGCGTAGAGGAGAAAAAGAGCAAGAAGCCTCGAGTGGCGTCACAGGCGACCGGTTCGCAGCAGGGAGAGCATGGCGACAAGAAGCGGCGCTACATTGTGTTTGTCGGTACGCATCTCGGTGCATTGCGCATCCTATAGACTGGGCTGACGCGGCACGTGGATACCCTTAGGACGCATGCCGCGTGATGCAAAGCGCGCCGACATTGAAAAGCATTTTGTTTCCGCAGGTAAAGCTAGCGCGTGCAAGGAAGGCGTGGTCACGCCCGTCGGTGCGCCGTGCACGCTTTTCGCATGCTGACTGGGTGCGTTCCACCGCTGCACAGGGACCCCTGTGGACGTGCGCATGCTTACGGACAAAGTAACGGGCGAGTCACGCGGCTGTGGCTTTCTGGAGTTTGGCGATGCGGACAGCCTTGGGGTGAGCATGATGGCGGCGCAGCAGCAGGGGCAGCAGCATGGCTGCGGTGCTACATGGCGTTCTCTGGCACTAATGCGGCGTGGGCGACACACGTGCAGCGCGCGTTGAATCTTCATGCGTCGCGGTTCAAGGGCAAGAAGATTACGGTGGAGCTGACGGTGGGCGGAGGCGGCAAGAGCAATCAGCGGCAGCAGCGTATTCGCGAAAAGAACGAAAAGCTGCAGGAAGAGCGGGTAAGGCATGGCGAAGCGAGGTGCATGTGCATGCACGCAAACATTTACCGGCGCACTGACGATGCTTTGCAATGCGCTCACGCGTCCTATGCGACTCGGCAGCGTCGACAGGAGAAGCGTAAAAAGCAGGCGGCTGCACGCGAAGATGCCGAGGCGTAATGCCGACATGCATCCGGCTCTGCTCTTGTTTGCCTCATCTGTCAATGAAGTAGAAGCGTGTGTGTTCCTAGGAGTCTTCGTCGTCGTAGTGGTTCATCATGTCAGCGGCGACACGCGCTGGTCCTCGGGACGCATCGCATGCGGCCTGCTGTGTCGCGTGGCGGCAGAGCACGCGGACCCAAGGGCGGTCGCATGTGTGCGTGCGCGTACGCATTGCGCACGCATTGTCCAATGCACAACATGCCACCGGCGCACTGGCCAGGCACACAAGGCGTCACCGCCGCATGAGGTGCCGTGATCGTCACCATGGCCGGCGCGGCAGCGGCTCCGGCGTGCCGAGCAGTCTGCGATGTAGGTCGTACCGCGCCATCGCGTGCTCCGACCACGCCCTGGGTGTGCGCGCCATTTCAGTCACGGCCATGTCCATTGCGCGCACCCCTGATGCGGCGGCGAGCGGGGCTTTGAGGACGGCCCGTCGGGCCTGCCGTAGGACGAATATGCTGACATGGCCGCATTGGGCCACGAAATGAGTGCGCTTATTGGATGTGTAGGATGATCAGTCTCGCTTGGGTAAAGGTTACGTCGCACTCGGACAGTACATCCATCCTCACACCTGCCCCTCACGCCCTCGCACTGACGCACATGCACACACACACACACACACACACACAGAGAGAGAGAGAGTGGCACCTGCGGGCAGTCGCCGGTGTTGAACGCCCAGCATCCTGCGCAGCATTCGGCATTGTCGCCGACGACGTTGACCGACGGCGAGCGTGACCCTGGTAGACACCTGTCCTTGGCTCCTTTGGCGCCTTTGTGACCGTCGCCGCCGCTTTGAGCTTGGCTGTCCACGCGGCCATCCGCCATGCCTTGCTCCTTTTTCCGGTCGGCCCAATGCGATACGACCATTCCCATAGACGATGGCGCCCATGCCTAGCTGGGCGGAGCGATGCTGCGGCCGGCCATGCGTCGTTGGTCGATGGCCACATCTGGCTACCACCTATGGTCCATAGCGCGCATCCTTCTGGAGAGCATCGCCAGCCGGTGTCTCCTGTGTGTATGTGTGTGTGTGTGTGTGGGCGGATGGTGTCTACGTGCATGTGAGCGCGCTAGCTGACTGGCGGATAGACTGGCTGGCCCCCGCCACACGCTTCTTCACTTTGCCTCATCGCCCTCACTCACTCTCGCTCACTAGTTCTCTTCGCCCCACACCACCACACACCACCCCTTTTCTTTCTGGCCACGCCGTTGCCACCGTGCCTTCCTTGGTCTTTCCGCTTATCTGCCCTCCTGCGCCGCTTCTCTTAAGCCGCCGCTTCCTTGTCCATCCACCTGTGTCCCTCCGCCGACCTATTCTCCTCTCGTACCGTGTTGCCCGCTCTTTGCGCGCCACCGCCGCCACCGCTACTTTTCTCATCATCTCTCTTACCGCCGGCCTCTTTGCACGCCATCTACCTCCACTTACGTCTACTGCGTGCGTGTCCCGTCGGTCCGTACCGGTCATCATCTCTTTACGCAAGGCTAGCGCTTCAACATGCAGGCCATCAAATGTGTGGTTGTGGGTGACGGGTAAGTGTTTGGCGCTGCTGTGGCAGGTTCACCGGCATGACGGTCGAGACGTTGCAGACTGGACGCTGTGGCAGCGATAGCCGCCATGGCGAACCGGCTTTCGCTGCGCCAGGCGATCGTCAGCCTTTGTGTGCCCGGTCACCCGCTCCAACGCACACCATACTGACCCGGCGTCTGCTGCTGTTACCTTCTCTAGTGCTGTCGGTAAGACGTGCTTGCTGATCAGCTACACTACCAATGCCTTCCCCGGTGAATACATCCCCACTGTGTAGGTGTCTGCGGTCGGATGCGTGCTCCGCGGCGGTGGATCACCATTGCTGACGATACCGTGGTCGACCATGTGTGTGTATGTAGCTTCGACAACTACTCGGCCAACGTGATGGTCGACGGCAAGCCCATCAACCTGGGTCTGTGGGATACCGCCGGTCAGG
>KZ992886.1:0-13171 GCA_003614735.1 Thamnocephalis sphaerospora | reverse complement strand
ACAGTGACAGAAGCAGCACGTCCAGCGGTACAGGTGCTCGTCAGCTAGCTCACAGAACCGGCGTCAGCGTAAGGGATGAGACCAGGTGGCGTGCGATGAAGCGACAGCAGCTGTGCTGGCTAAAGGACAGACGGGTCAGGCCGCACTGACAGCAGCAGCGACAGCAGCAGCGGCGGTAGAACAGTGGCGGCAACAGACCAGACACGGACGATAGGTGTGCGATGGGTGGGTAGAGGGTAAAGCGAGTGTTGGCGACTGAAAAGGCCGCCATGTCGACGGATCACACGCCCACTGTTTCGTCATCGCCACCGCCCGTTTGGGCACACAATGCACAACATCGCGGACCTGCATAGCGGCAAGCGGTCTATTGCGCAACATGGACGCGCATTTACACGGCGACAGCACGCTACACGCCCAGATTGTAGAGCATGTTGGCACCGCCATTGTTGCCCGACGGCAGATAGGTGACGTTGCGCGAGCCAGAGAGCACCTGGGCAATCTCCTTGGACGCCTCGATACGGCGGAACTCGATCAGGCCGGCACCTGCCTTGTCCAGCGCCGCCGAGATCTTTTCGGCTGCAAGTGCTTCACCCTCGGCACGGATCACAGCCGCCTGCTTCTCCTGCTCGGCACGCTCGACAACAAACTTGGCACGCTCCGCCTCCTGCTGAGCTGTGGGTGGCAATACGGACCGTTAGCAGACAACAACGCAGGATACGCATTTGCATCGTCGCCATCACGCACCAATCTGCTTGGACTCGACAGCGCTGGTAAATTCCTTGCCAAAGGTCATGTGGGTCTGTGCAAGTGCAATCGCCGTGAAAACAAGATGAGTACGACACTGGCCGTGAGCAGCGCGGCGGCAACCACGTACGATCGAGACATCCTCCAGCTCAATGTGGAACTCCTTGGAGCGGCGCACCAGATCCTCGCGAATCAGGGAAGAAACCTGCATGACAGCAGAAAAGCATCGTTAGCCGCCCGATCATCGCAACGGCGCCAGTAACACGTCCACGCACCAGCTCACGCTGTGTAATGAGCTCGCCGGCGTCAAACTGCGCAACAATGCTCTTGAGCACTTCGTTCACAATCGACGGCAGCACACGCTCGTCGTAGTCCTGGCCGAGCGTCTGGTAGATGGTGGACAGCTTTTCCGCGTCGGGCCGGTGCAGCACACGCAGCGTCAGCGACACCTGCTGGATGTCGCGCGACGACGTGATGGTGGAGACGCTGCGCGGCTTGGTGCGCACGTCGTAGATGATGGCGCGCTGCAGCCACGGCACCAGAAAATGCGTGCCCTCGCCCATCGACGCTGGCTTCACACCCTGAATGCGGTCAAAGATAACCGCGCGCTGACCACCGCGCACTGTATGCATCGCAAACAGCGTTAGCCTTGCCTGGCACACTCTATCAAACTAGTACTGCGATTGCGGAACCGCCGCAGTCCGCTCCGCCGCAGCCGTATGCGCGGCTCGCTACACACCATCGTACAGACTGGCCTGTACAGCGCTGAAGCCGAGCGCCAGCGGAATGGCGTACTTGGCCAGCTTATCCAGCGCCTGAGTCGTTATTTGAGCCATGGTGTGTAGTCAGATATGCTGCGCCGCAGATTTCGCCAATACACAAAGAAGCACGATCGGGGAAGAAGGCGGTTCGAGCGGTCCGGAGAACGTGCACGCGCTGGCTACGGTTTTCGCGTCGGGAGGCGGAAGGCACTGACGTAGGCTGCCATGTCAAAACTGCTGGCCATTCTTAAAACTGTCTAGTGCGGATCTGACCCAATGCCCAGTCACCATCACCGCCCGTAGTAGTTGCAGCCACCAGCAAGCGTAGAGACCACAGAGAGACGGCCCGCAAGTCAATGCCGATGCTGGTGGCCTACTGCAGCTGCAGCGTGTGCCGACAGCATGAAGCTGTACCATTCTGGCGTGCAACGGTGGTGTCAGTAAGCGTGCTTGTCAGGTAGCTTTGAGCCAAACTGACATTGCCACTAGGCCAACAGTGCCAATGACATTTGTCGACATGCCAACTCGACAGCAAGGACATCCTCATGCCAGTCATAGCCGTGGTGCCAATTGCTATAAGCGCTGGCGCGGCTGCCACAGCACAAATAGATTCTGTCGACAAAGGGGCGCGTTCTGAGTTCCAATTCAAAGGCACACCGCTGCCGTGCCCGTTGAGATGGAGAACAATGGCGACTCAGTGGCAAGCCACTGCGCGCCAGGCTGTCTCTAGCATAGGCTGCTGGGCGTTGGCCAGGCGCCAGCTGCCGGTGGCGAAACAGTAGCGCCACGTGTATCCGCTGCCCACGCACACGGCCGGCAAGTAACATTGTGCGCTGACTAGGGTGGCGGCGGTCAGGATCGTGGTCGTACGCCGTGTGCAAGTGTGGCGACCACTGGCCAAGAACGTGTGCCTACTACCGGCCGGTCGCGGCGGCACTGGCCAATCGAGCGGCATGTGACATGCGGCTATACCACTGGCCAGACCTTTTGCAGCCCCAAAGCCCTTCTGGCTGGTACTAAATAGCAAGGGTGCCGTGCGGTAACGACAAAGTTTGCACCGCTGCATACGTCTTTTCGTTCCATTTATCCATGCATATATGCCGCATACTTGCATACACACCCAGCATTCAGCATTCAGCATTCACCCACATCCATCCACACCCATTTGGCCGCTGCGCCATTTGTTTCAGAGCAAACGTCTGAGCGCAGCGTGTGTAAGACAATCATCGCTTCTAGCCCGCTTCTCGTCTCGGGCAGCGTGCTCATACCACGCTGGTTACCAAACTGGTTGCAGCGTGCCACTCGGCGATCCTGCGCACAATAGTAGACGTGCAGCCGCAGCAGGCGCGCACGCAGCAACACTCTGCTCGCCTTTCTCTCTTGTCATTTCGCTTCCTTGGTCTACATTCCACCGTGGCGTGTGTGTGTGCGTGTACGCGTGTGGGTGTAAGTGATATCAACATTTCTCCGCCCAACATTGCCATCTCTGCACGCCCTGACGACACAGTCACCACCAGCTCGGCGGCAGTTGGGGCTCCGCCTCAGGATCGTGCACTTGAAGCCAAGCAGACTGCTATAGCCGTATCCTGCTTCCACGCTGCAGTACATTATCCACGCAAAACCGGTTTTTGATCTAGCTTAATTGCAGGCCAGGGTGGCTTGGCCTTAGCATGGGCCGTCGTGAAACGCCATCCGCGCACTATCTGCGGGTTCGCTGCGCCTGGACGGCCGGCATTGCTGCGCTGTTGGTGTTGCAGCTGTTGGCGACAACGGCCAATGCGCTCACCATAGCAAAGACGCTGAATTCGTTTCTGACCACAGCTGGCTGCTACCAACTGACCGGTTCACAAAGTTGCCCGGAATTTTCTGCAAGCGCCCTGCCGCTCAACCTTACCCTGGACGGCGTCCGAGTGGACAATGTCAGCGCCTTTGACCGCGCTGTGACGCGTATCCTCAAAGTGGGCAACATGACCATGAAGCCGATGCAGTTTGCCAAAGGCTGCCCCCGGTGGGAACCTCGTCATGAACCACGCTACATGCGCACCATGATCTGCCAAAGCATCGTTGCGTTGCCCGAGGCAAAAATGTGCACGACCAACACGCTCATCAACCGCACGGCCGGCTTGAGCGTTCCATTGGCCGATCGCATACCCGTGTGTCGCGATACATGCAACGTTTTCAAGGAAGGCTGGATGGGTGTGCTTGAAAACAAAGCCATTTGCCCTAGCAGCAGCTGGCTGTCGCAACAAAGCGCGGCGCTGGACGACTTTTGCCGTTCTGCCGACTTTAACGGCACCGATTCGTGTATACGCGGTGTAAAAAACGAGCCTGAAAAGTGCGGTAAGTTTGGCGATGTCATATGTACATGCAAGCGACCATAGACGCACCTAATCGCATGCGACGACACAGGCTTTCTTGAACAGGAAGCTGCTTGCCGCTATTGCGGCGACAACAGCAGCGATGCGTGCTGCCACGCCATGTCGGAGAGCACGCGCAACTGTGCTATGATGCTTAGCGCCAACTCGGTGGAGAGTAAACGCAACATCACGCTTGCCTTTGTCCTCGGTTGCGTGCTAGGCTGCTTAATCATCGCCGTCGGATGGATCTATTGGGTCCGACGCCGACGCCAGCGGGCCAACGTAGAGCCGCCGCCACCGCCCACAATGTCGGAGAAGGAAGACCGGAAGAAACACCCGCCGGTCGGCGAATCGTCCAAGGGTGACTTTTGGGGCCCCCAGGCAGCTGCCACCGTGTCTGCGCTGGCGGCCGCCGCTGAAACTGAGCCTGCCAAAGTGTACGGTCAGTATCGCGTCACCTTTCCCTACTCGCCGGTGCGCGATGACGAGGTGGCCTTGGCGATGGAAGATCTGGTGGAGGTGAGCCGCGTCTATGACGATGGCTGGGCGCGCGGGCGCAATCTCATGACCGGCTGGAGCGGCGTGCTGCCGATTGGCTGTCTACTGCCGGTGGGCTATCCGAGCCACACAGGGCCGTTCGGCTATGAGGATACGCCGGTGGCGGACCAGACAAGCCCTTCGGCCAAACGTGAGAAGAAGAGGACAAAAGGACGGCGTACACGCCGGCGCCATCAATTTGGCACGATCAGATCGGCCGAGCAGTCACCTCCGCGCCGAGTAGAATCGTGCCGCCGCGTGTCAGCAGCCACCTGGTCACGTCCGCCCAAAAAGCAGCAGCAGCAGCAGTCGACGGTCAATATGTCTAGGACGTCTGCAGACGAGGCATGGCTCTCAGTGGTAGCTGCAGGCGCCTCGGGAGCCGACACGGCGTTCCATGGCACAGGAGAAACGGGCGATAGCGCGTCATCGACACCTTCTCCGGCGCCAGCGGCGGCCGTGGGCTGGATGTCAGACCCGCCACCACTGTCAGCCGATGTTTCCGACTTGCGCAAAATCTAAGTGCACTTGCACGCCATCCGCATGCACTGTCGACGTGTCATCCGTCGTCACGCATTGCCGCCGATTCGGCCATCGCCATCGCCGCCTTTGCCATCGCGCCCTTACCCTTCTACCTCGTGCATCCAATGAATATCACCGTACTACCCCACTTGCTGAGAAATCAGCACATCGCGCACTGCGAGCGTGTGTGTGTGTGTCCAAGGTGACATCATGCGACCTCGGTTCCGAGTCCCCCAAACCCGAGCTTGTATTCTCACCCGAGCGCTGCCCGGGATGGCAGTGCGTAGTGTCTATATATTTGCAAGCATGTCACATCGCCGGCCGCTGTCAGCAGCAATCATCCACCTTCTACTCCTGCACCTGTCCGCACGCTTCACGGCGGTGCCATTTTTACTCATGAGTGCTGCGACATTTATTCCAAAAGGACTGGTCGGCGTGCCTAGCGATGACAACGCATCCTATGCCATCACTACGCTGGTGGAAGAAGTCGCCACGGAGCCGCGCATTACTCTGGATCTAGGCGTCAACCTGCCGCTGGGCATCTACCTTGGTCTGTATGCCGGCCATCTCATTGCACACCAGCGGATCTTGAGGGAACCTCATCGGTCGCAAGCGATCGTGCGTGCATGCTCAGTCTTGCTGGCCACATCGCTCGTACTGCTGCCACTTTGGCGTGGCGTTAATCCCGAGCATCCGCTGGTGGATATGGGCGTCTCGTTTGGCTGCGCATTCACAGCACTGCGGGTGGTTGCCCTGACCGTAGCAGTCACACGAGCACGCATGCATGCCCCAAGCGATGAACGGGATAAAACCGATAAGCCGGTACGCGTCAGCACTCTTCGCGCCTACATACGTGAGCTCTACTTTTCCGAGCCCACGCGCCAAACTGGTTTGGACCTGCGCGTAGCGTCAAAGGACCAGCGGCCTGCCGATCCAGTGTTATCGGCATTGTCCGCCCTGGTACGCGGCTACGACGTTTGGGTCGACCGTTTAGGCTGGAACGCGCTGCCGAGCTGGGCACGCTACCTCCTCCGGCCGCTGCTCTACTTTGGCCTGGCTCAGATTCCACTTGCATACACAGTGCGCCACATAGACTACCTCTACTTGTTTAGCATGGATCCGACAGCGGCTGTACAAAGCTTGGGGGTCAGCTGGCCCACCGCCATCGGCCGCTGGCTCATGGCCACCCTGTCACTCATGTTTGCGCTCTATCTGACTATGCTCATGTGGTATGGCATCGTCTTTGACCTGATCTTTATGGCGGTCGGCATTCCTTCGCGGCGTGATCTATTCTACCGACCGTGGATGTCGGCATCGCCGCGTGACCTGTGGTCGAGCCGCTGGAATCTGCCCGTGCAGTCAGCCTTAACGACCACCGTGTACCTGCCCGTGTGTCAGGCGCTCGATACCATTATGCGCGTGCTGCTACCCGGGCTTGCACCGCCCATGCCGCTCGGCAAGCATCGCCAGCCGCAGAAGCCTGCGGTCAAGGATGTCCCTCCGACGACAGTAACGGCGACAGTAGTGGTCGACACTGCCACATCGCCCACTGCCACCATCCTGCCGGTAGCATTCCGTTTGAATCGCTATGTGGCAGCCTTCAGCGTCTTTCTAGTGAGCGCGCTTATACACGAGTACACTTTGGCAGCGGCGTTTGGCCGATCCGACTATGACCACCTGCGCTTCTTTTGCTTCCACGGCGGTGTGGTGTTTGCCACAAGCATGGCTGAGATGCTGCTTTCGCGCATCCTGCCGGCGTCACTGATGCCGCGCGGTCGACTACCCTTTGTGCTGGGCTGGCTGCTAACGTTTGCGTGTCTGGTAGTCAGTGCACAATGGTTTTTCCGTCCGTTTATTCGTGGTGGCCTGGTAGACAGTCTAGTCTACTATGCTCTGTTGTAGTCGTGTCTTGCTACTTGTACCAAGTATGCCCTTGGTCTATTGTCTTGCAAGCACTGTGCATTATAAGTTTCATTTTCGCAGCCGTTCCACCGAGTACCTTTTTGTGTTTGACTGCAACAAATGGCGTTTAAGAGAGCGATGACTGCTGCTGCCACCAGTGCATCTAATGGCGATGTCGTATCGTCCAGCGAGTGCTTTGGTAGCGCTGTGCCAACCGTCTAGTTCGTGTCTTGGCAGCGTTGTGCCAAGCTGGTGCAGATCATCGCTCAGGAAATTGCATATCCGTGTGCGCATGAGCCCCAAAGACGGTGGCTATGCAGCTCATTCACCACACTATCGCCACTACATTTCTCAGTCCGCCTGGCCATCGTTTCTGTCTTGACCATCACCACTGCCGCACACATACACACACACACACACGCGTGCGCGCACTAACATGCGTTCTCTACGCTCACGACTACCACCGCCGCACTCTTTGGCCGTCCTGTTCATGGCGACATCGTGCGCTGCCGCCAGCGAAACCACAGTGCAAGCCACCGTTATGGAGCCGTGCGGTTTGATCAACAAAGTGTACTATCGATGCACCATCGACCTTGCCTGCCAGCGCGTTCCCGGCTACGCGGATCCAGTGTGCGTGTATCCGATAGTGCGTCCCGGTGCTTCCTGCGATGGCAAAATGTACCGATGCATGAATAATTTAGTATGCTGCATTCCCGCTGGTGCTTTCGCCGGTGTCTGCGAAGACAGATCCACTGGCAATGTCCGGGCACCGTAATAAACACACATTGTCTCTTTCAGCCCTACTACTGCACGCGCCCTCACCAATCCGTCAATAACAGCACTACATTTCCCATGGGCCAACGGTACAATGGATGGGTGGGCGAAAAGTACAAGTGATTATGATTAGCTGTGCAGACGCCAAATCCAGTGCAAATGTATGGTTGGTAATGGCGAGTGCGGTGGTTGATTGGTCGGCTAGAATGCTTTAGTCACGTCCGTGATCGGAAAATTCAGACACTGAGCAGGGCGTGAGCAGTGGCTTTTGCATCTTGCGCTCGTTCCAGTTGAGCACCTCGCGAAGCGAAGAGAACCAGTCCGTGGACTGGTTTTCGCGCGAAACGGTAATCACAGGGTAGCGGCCGGCCGTGACGACAATCGAGTCGCCGTGATTTAGCTGAATACGATTGCGCCCATCAAACGATGCCTAAGTAGCACAGGTGCGTGAGTAATGCGCACGATATGCCATCGCACATAGGCTGTGTATCGCGCTTCAATCCTACCCATGCTGTCGTTCTACTTTGATGCGCCACCACCACACGCAGCCGCTTCGTGCCAGGGATAATCATGGGGCGGCAGGTGAGCGTGTGCGGGCAGATTGGCGTCACAAGCACCGAATTCTTTTCTGGATGAACTAGCGAGCCGTTGGCCGAAAGCTGTTTACAGGCATCGTCATCAACGCCATCACCGGTACAGTGGCCGTTAGCATCACCAGGACGGGTAAGGCTAATCGTCACTGCGTTTACTTGCCGAGTAAGCGGTGGATCCAGTTGCGGTGGCTGTCAGCACAGCATATCCCGTTTACCGTTAGTGTGCGCGACTCATGGCACTGCGCGCGCAGGGCACATACCGATGACCAGGCCGTCGGCGAGAATTGTCGTAAAGGGCACGTCGTCGGCAAACAAGTCCAATTGCACCATGCCAGCATTGGCGCCGCGATCCACCACCAGTTCGTTTAGTACCTGCTTTTCAAGAATCTTTTCGCCTAAATGGACCCCATGTACGGATGGATCTCGCAGGTGAAGCCACTGCAAGCGTTGTTGCAGCGGTCGAAGTGATCCATTCCTCTCGATGTTTGCATCATCATCGTGCATTTCTGCATACGACTCACTCTCATGTGCTTCACAATCAGTTGCATCATGTTCTGCCATAAAGGGATCTATACATCCATGATTGGTGTACGGGCTATGTGAGGCGCTCTGGCAGGCTTCCAGTTGAAATGGCTCGCCACCACCAGCCGTACCAGCCGTACCAGCATCCTTGACTTCGGATCGCCGTTTGTACACTGAACAGTCGATACGCATGCGCAAGTTCACCAGCATGCCGCCATTGTCGATGATGGCGCTTAAATAACGGCGATAGTTTTCAAAATTAAAGATGGTCAGGAAACCCAGCGAGCCAAGATGAAAGGGCACGATCACCGGCACATGTCGCTGAAACAGGTTGGCCGCATAAAGCACCGTACCGTCGCCACCAAGCGTGACCACCAGGTCAATGTGCACATGCTTTGCGATATCCTCGTTCCAGTACTTTGTCCGCGCTCCGTAGCGCACCCTCATCTCGTCCGCTTTGAAGCGCGTGTCGGACTGCATGGTGCTGTTGACATGTACCGTGAGCGCCGCGTAGGTTTCCAGCAACCAAATGGTCACCTCGCGTGTGAGAGGCACAAGGAACGGATCATCTGGCTTGGTGACGATGACGACATGGCGCACTGTTCCCAGCTGAACCTTGACATTGGATACAGCGCGATACAAATACTGAACACGCATGTATGCGTGGATCAAGTCGTGCACGCACGCGGCCTTTTCTACTGGCCCCAAGAAGGTACTCGTCTGAGCAACATTGACCGACGCCGGTGACATAAGCAAGCGCAATCTGCATACAACATGTGCAACTGCAAGCTACCTTTTCCTGGTAGCGGCTCCGCACATGCAGGCGACCATCCAGTTTCCTCGCGGCACGCAGCAGCACCGGAGACAGCTCTTTGGTTTCTGCAGCCACAGCCACGCGTCGGTCATGAGCGCGCGTCTGTATGCATTGCGCTGCGCGACCCACCGCCCAAGAGCACCCAGTCGCCCTCCTCGTCGCGCCACTGCAACTGCTGATGGCGTAGCTCGTCAACGGCAAAGGCCGCCTTGAAGGCGCATTCAACCGATTCGGGGCTGAGCTGATCAGCTGCGCAAGGACGCAGTAGAGTAAGCTTAAATTCCCCCGAGTATCACACAAAGGGCGTTAACTTGCCTGTAAAGAAGCGCACGGCCGACACGTCGTGGTGCGTCATTTTTACTTCAATACCCGTTGTTGCCATCCCAGGGAGAAGCACCGTTGCTTCCTCGCCCGTGTCCGAGTCTTTCGCATTATCTTGTCGCATCGTGAAGCGCGGCATGCGACCGTGGACGCGTATACTACAGTTTGGACGTGGTGAGGAGCGCAGCGGAGAAGGAGCGTGGTGACCGGCCAGCATGGTGATTTGGTCGCCATCACAGAAAGTGCCAGCGCCCGCTGACGACATCATTCGCTACCACAGACTCTGATTTCCTCAAACTTTGCGCCGACCACCGTCTTATCGAACACGCACCGTATCCACTCTCGCGCCGGTTCACGGTAGTAGGCTTGTCGGTGGCATAGGCGAAAGGTGCTAGGCGACCGATCCTCGACACGCTTGTTCATGAGCACCGGTACTGGTTTTCGCCAAGGTAGTTTGCGCCGGCCTGGCCGTGGTTCTTCTGCCTTCTCACGCTTGTCGGTTGTATTGTATTGCACAGACGGACGCATAAAAAAGCGATCCCGGACACAGTCACAGGCGCAGGCGACGCTGGACCACTTTACGTCGTCTCACGACGGAGGCAAAACACTACTTGGCAAGCGTGCTCGGCAGGACGACGCATACAGTGCAGCAGATACTCGCCACGCAGTCATGAACTCTTTGGGAGGAGGTGGTGGTGGTGCGGGTGGCAGCAGCGCTGGCGATGGCAACCATGGCGGCATGCACGTTTTGGCAGGGCGACGCATACAGCCAAGGAAGCTGCTCATCAAAAACCTAAAGTGTAGGTACCCGCATACATGCGCGTATTTGTTTGCGCTACAAAAGCGGCCGAGCTAATGGCATGTATCACCATGCTAGCAAAGCCAAAGCTGCCAGAGCACTTTGAAGAGGACTCGTGGCGAAAGCTGCAGGCCGCAGTGTATGCCATCTACAATCAGACGCCTATCGCCGAGAGTCTTGAAGACCTGTACCGGGTGCGTGCGAGTGATAGTAAGGGGGAGAGGCTGCTGTGGTAAGCTAGGAGCTTACCGTACGATGGTGGAAACAGACATGTGAAAACCTTTGCCACAACAAGCTCGGCGCTAGGCTGTACACGCGACTCCAGGGCGAGTGCAACCAGCGCGTTCAGTCGATTCTAGCCAAGCTTGTGTACGAGTGGGTGTGCTGCCGCATTGGCATTGCCTGATTGACTGCGACCGTGTTGTTGTAGAGACGTCTCACGCGCCACGCGCCACGCCCCACTTTAGATGCAATGCCTCTAGTCAAGCCTTTCTGGAAGCATTAGACTACGAATGGACGCTGTACTGCAGACAAGTGGTGCGTTGTATTGGATATCGCTGCAATGTCTGCGTCGCCTCACCCTTTGGGCCGTGATAGACGATGATCCGTAGCATATTCCTGTATATGGACCGCACTTATGCTTTGCAGCACGCAAATATCAAGTCCATCTGGTAGGTGTCCGTGCAACGGAACAAGCCGATGCTCCGATCTGCACTATCTGATCGTGCTGACACTGCATCTTGATCAGGGACATGAGCATGGGTCTTTTTTGCGATATCGTCGTCAACGATGCCAAAGTTGGATCGCTACTGCTGACGGGCCTGCTTGGCATGATTGAGCACGACCGGTACGCTATCGTGAGGGAAATCTACGCTGTCGTCGCTGACTTGAGCGCATAAACTGCAGCAACGGACTGGCCGCTCCGCATCAGCTGATCCGATCACTTGTGAAAATGTATCGCAATCTCTCGCTCTATGCCAGTCACTTTGAGCCTCCGTTCCTGGTCAATTCGGAGGCATTCTACGTCAGAGAAGGCCGACAGCTGGTCGAGAGCATGTCGGTCCCCGAGTTTCTGCACCACTGCAAAAAGCGGCTTGAGGACGAGACGGAACGGCTGGACAGATATCTTGACGCTGAACGCACTCGCGGACGTCTCATTAGCACGGTGGAGCAGAGCTTGATCAGCGCCAATATGCAAAAGGTTTTGGACAAAGGTGGGCGACGAGATTGAGCGTGTCTGCTGCCTGGCGCGCTGACGCCTGCGGCAAAAGGGTGCGACAGCCTGCTGGACAGTATGGACATGGATGATCTTGCGTGCCTCTATGCTATGTGCAAACGAGTGGAACGGCTTGGCCTGCTCAAGGATGCGTTTGCGGCGTACATCAAGGTACGTGTGCGGCCTGGATATGCATGGCGACGACCGGTGCTCGGCTGACGTAGCATTGGCACTTTTGCTAGCGTGTTGGTTCTGAAATTGTCAGCGATCCAAAGCGGGACACGATCATGGTGGAGCATCTGTTGGCGCTGAAGCAGCGCATTGACAGAGTGCACTATGATGCATTCGAGCACGCTGAACACTTTGGCCACGCCATCACGGAAAGCTTCGAGTCGTTCATCAACACACGCCAGAATCGACCTGCCGAGATGATTGGTGCGTGCGGTGCAATGAGGGATGGCAGTTACGCTCATACCCGCTGACGTCGCGTCCGGTAGCACACTATGTGAACGTAAAGATGCGCTCGGGTAACAAGCTGGCAAGCGACGATGAGCTGGAGACACTGCTGGACCGTGTGCTTGTGCTGTTCCGCTTCATTGAGGGTAGGCAGCGTTGCACCAGCATGGCATGGTGTGTGCGGTTGGCTTACCTGCTATGACCGGCTTGTGTGCAGGCAAGGACGTTTTTGAGGCGTTCTACAAGCGAGATTTTGCCAAGCGTCTGCTGCTCAACAAGAGTGCATCCTCAGACATGGAGAAGCTGATGCTGACGAAGCTCAAAGCCGGCAAGTGTGGTACATGTACTGTGCGCTACAGATAGCGGACGCTGACATGCGTTGTGGCAGAGTGTGGCCCCGGATTTACCAGCAAGCTGGAAGGCATGTTCAAGGATATTGACGTGTCGCGCGATTTGACTGCCATGTTCCGCCAGGTGTGCACCTGCTTGCGATTGGCGCCAGGCGGCGGGCATCGGATAGCTAACCGCTAGCATACCCGCATCTGCAGTCGAAATGGTACAAGGTGTCCAAAGACGCAGAGCTGAGCGTGAATGTGCTGACCCACGGCATTTGGCCCACGTACCACCCGATGGAGATCACGCTACCGCCCAAGGTAGGTCGTCCGACGTAGGACACCCGGTGCTTGCTTTGCACCTGACGATGGCGTAACGCGCAGATGGCCGAGTACCAGGACGCTTTCCGGCAATTCTATGCTAGCCAGCATAAGAACCGTCAGCTCACCTGGCAGCACTCGCTCGGCCATTGCCTTCTTCGTGGCCACTTTCCCAAGGTGAGATTGTGCCCGTGAACAAG
>KZ992885.1:0-13196 GCA_003614735.1 Thamnocephalis sphaerospora | reverse complement strand
TGGTGCAGTGCGGTCTGAATGTCCGCCGGATTGCCCATCGATAGGCTGCGACCCTTGCGATACGCTAGCCGGCTACTGCCATAGCCAGCATCATTGCCGAGGGACGGGCCGGCCGACGTATGCTGTGCTGTGATCTGGCCTACGGCACGTCCGTAGGTGGCTGACTTTGGTGCGGTAGCCTGGCGAACGCTGGTCGAGGAGCCATATCCCATCGTCTGGGCCGACAACGGCTCACTGGCGCCATGAGATGGAAACTCGTTTAGAATGGCACCCGCTTTGGCCCGCCAAGAGTCACCAGTATTCGCAGATGGCATCCGTTGCTGCTGCGGCTGCTGCTGCTGCGAATAGGCAGGCTCGCTGCTGATGACCGGTACTGGTGGTGCTGCGGTGGACGGTGGCATGGAGGTGTAGCCGCCTGGCGATTGCATCATGCGACGCTGCGGCGATTTTATGGGCGGCAGTGGCGGTGGTGAGCTCGCTTCAAATGGGCTGTTGGCAGCTGGCATACGCGCGTGCGGTGACATGCGCGCCGTCATCCGCGACACAACTCCCGCTGCTTCGTCCAGACCGACGCCGCTTGACCGATTCACCTGCTTTTGCATGGACTGGCGCCGTGGCGAGGCTGTGGGCGATGGTTGGGGTGACGGGTGGCCTACAGCGCTAGAGAGATAGCGAGGCCACGCTTCATCACCCTGCGCTGACCGTGGCGCAGATCGATTGCCATCGACAGAGCGCGTCGTCGCTGCGCTGGTCGATCCAGCTCGTGCTTCATGCTCCATCATACCGTGTATCGAAGCATCTTCGCTGCGCCGAGACAGACGCCGCTGCCGCACATCCTGCGAATAGGCGGTTGCCGGTGCTTCGGTCCGCCCGTCCAGAGGCCGGTCCATCATCGGTGCGGATGCCATGGTCACTTCCATGTAGGGCTCATCGCCGTACACAACAGCCACAAGCGACTCGCGTGATTTGCTAGCTGCTGACGCGGTATCCACCTCCATATCGGACATGGACCGGCCGCTCAGTGTGGCCGACATCATCGGTGCGTCAGCGTGCATTAGCCCGGGTCCCGCCACATGCGAACCAATCGGACCAACGTCATTGGAGGTCATGGTCACGTCCACATAATAGGATGCATCCTGTCCAGACGGCATGGTGGTGGTGGCGGTGGCCGACGACAGCGCAGATACATCGTGCTCATGCGTATTGCGTTGTGATAGCGACTGCTTCAAGCGGATGGCTCGAATACGGCGCTCCTCGCTGATTGCCGCCGCTTCAGCTTCCGTCGTGTACGCTGCATGCGCGCTGCCACCGTCAAGCGTCGACGCACCGGGAGGCAGTGGCGGCATGGGCACCTCACTCCCCTGCGCCCTCTGCACGCCTGCTACGGGCGTCACAGAAGCGGACTCACGGCCTGAGTTTCCGCCGTTTGACGGTACGCCTGGCGATCCAGTGCCACTTGCATACGTCTGCGATTCCGAGCGAACTGGCGATAACGACGACGACGACGGACGGTAATGCCGCGGCTGTAGCGAATAGCGATTGGAGCGTGATCGCAGCGCGGTGCTTGCCTGATCCGCCGCTGTCGTGGCCGCTGGCGGCGGTGGCAGTGGCGGCACACCAGCCGCCATTCCACGTGCTGCGGAGCGGTTGCTTATATCCATGTCCATGGGAACAGTGCCGTTGGTGGCGGTGGCCTGCGATGGCCCTGACGAACCTGTCATGGCAGCAGCATTACCTCGCTCGTCCTGCTCGCTCAAAGTCTGGGCGTACGTGTACTGCGACTGTCGGCGCTGACCGCCCGCCGAGTAACGATGCTGCGAGTTGCGTCGACCTTGGCGCGATGTATCGGTCGATGTGTGCGCGCCATAGGCCTGCGATGAAACCTGCTGATGCTGCGATCCAGTCTGATTGCCATCGTGTTCCATGCTGCTCGATGGACCACGCGACATGGCACTCGCGGTCGTCGGCTGCTGCGGCACCGGAGGTGGCGGATGGGTCCATGCAGAGGCATCGGCAGGTGGGCGCTGGTTACTGCTGGAGGAGATGGTAGCACGACGGTCGCGATGCTTGCGAAGCGACCCGTCGTCACTGCCGTCCATCACCGTTGCCATGCCTCCACCACGACCGTAGCGTTCGTCCACGCGCACATCCATCAGCGCTTCCTCTGCCGCGCCATTTGAGCGCGATGACTGCACGTGCGATGGTAGCGCGCGTGTGTGCTCGCCGTCACTCGCTACAGCCGCTTGCGATGGGGTAATAGACAACGCAGCGGTATCCTGCTTCTGCTGTTGCTGCCGCTGTTGTTGTTGCTGCTGCTGCTGCTGCTGCTGCGACTGCTGTTGCTGCGACTGCCTTACACTATCACGCTTCTGCTGCTCCATCTGCTCATTGACCGCTGAAAGCTGATGGATATTTTTGGGAATATTGGCGGCAATCTTGGCCCCGCTCACCGTAGAGGAACGCGCGCGCCGACCAACCGAGCCCGATCGGCTGTTTGCCGGTGTGCTGGTACCGCCATTGCTTCCACTACCGTCGCCACTGGTCGTCGCGCCAGCAGACTTGCTGGTAGTCGTCGTGGCCGTCGCACGAGCTGCCGTCTCGGCCGAAGCGCCGCCGGCCGACGAGCTGCGCGCCACACGTGGAATATCCATGGGAGGCACAAATTTACCCGTAAACTTTTCGCCCAGGATAAACGGATGCAGCCGAGCTTGCTGAGGCGACCAGCGCTCAAACGGATTCAGATTGAGCAAGCCCTGCAGGAAATCGATAAAGGCCAGTCGATTCTGCTTTTCTGTTGTGCAACGTGTAAGCGTACCGCCATCACAGCACGACCACCAATCCTCGACGCCATGCCGCTGCGCCACTTGCCTCGCTCCAGATCCTTTGAGCTAAGGCCCTTGCGCACCACCGGATAGGTCATGATGATCTCTGGCAGCGTGTTGGCCTGAAAGTAGCGCTTGGACGGCTTCTCCACCACATTGCGCTCGGCCATGTACCGATCCATGCTTTTCAGCTGGTATCGCGGCCGGCCCTCTTCCTCCGCCACCTGATCAAAGAATTGCGGCGAGGCCTTGCCAAACTCGATCAGCTTTGATGGCGGCATGCTGTCGATCGACAATACACGCTGTCAATAGGTGCATCCATGTGGCATGGTGGCTCGCCCGTCTGCTCACCCAAGCATCTCGATGATCCTTGACAGTTGATTATACTCGGAACTGCCGGGGAACAAAGGCAGTCCGAGGAATAGTTCGGCAGCAATACAACCCAGCGACCACATGTCGATGGCAGAAGAATAGCTGTAGAGCACAATCAGCACACGTTAGCAAAATCAGGCTGTATAAGCTCACATCTACCAAAATGCAATCCTTACGGTAAACCGAGAAGTACTTCGGGACTGCGGTAGAATCGCGACTGGATGTACGTGTACACGGTCTTATGCTCATGGCATGCAGATCCAAAATCAATCACCTTGATGGTAGGCGATTGCAAACTGTTGGCGATCGACGATTAGCGTCGTGCTACGCATAAAAAGCCAACCAGCCATACGCAACCTACTTTTTCAAGAGCACATTTTCCGGCTTCAAATCACAGTGAATAATCCGTGCCTCGTTCAGCACCACCAGCGCATCCAGCATCTGCGCCGTAAACACGCGAACCAGATTTGTCGACAGACCACGGAACTGGTTTTGCTTGATGAGCTCGTACAAATTCACCGCCATCAGCTCCGAGACCAGACACAGATGGCCGCGATGGTTGAAGTGCTCATACATGCGAACAATGTGATGCTCATCATTACCATCATACTGGTGATTGAGCTATCAATGGTCGCATCATCATCATCACCGCCACCGTCCATTAGCCTACACAATCTAGTTCCGTCGACGTGTGCATGTCTACCCACCAAGTCCAGAATGGCCACTTCCATCAGACTCTGATTATGGTAGGCTGGCTTGTTTTTGATAACCTTGATGGCCACAAATTCGCCCGTCTTGACATTCTGGCACTTGACGACTTGGCCAAACGTACCCTGTCCAAGCATATCCAGAATACGATATCTAACCATTGACCCATGCGTCAGTCCGCCATCTACACAGTTCATCCATCCTGCTCCGTCGACACGGCCTTACTTGTTACGCTCATCGGAACCAAGAAAGTCGTTCACGCAAAGAATATAGTCGCCATCTTCGTTGTCATAGCCGTCGTTCTTCACGCCCTTGGACGGCTTGGTTAGAACACGACGCGGATTATGCGACGACTCGTACACAAAAGCCGGATTACACCGCGCATATAAAGAGGTGATATGCAACGTCGCCGCTTGCAAGGGCTATTTGAGGCATCACAGGCAAAAGCACGCGGCCAGTATGACCGCATTAGCACCATGGCATAATGTGACATGGCACCGCAAATGGCGTGCAACTCACGCTAACTTCACCCGCATCCTTGAGCCGAATGCGACACTTTGGCGACTGTCCGACCAGCGGTTGCAGATCAAACTTGGCGCGCACGCGACGAAACGCGGAGCCAGTCTGTATCGCGACATGTCCTGCATTGTTATAGCGCTTATGCGTCGTGGGCACACCGTTCACAAGGGCAGGCGATGAGGAGGCGCTGTTGTACATGTGGCCGGGTGGATAAGGCTGCATAGACTGCTGTGCGCCATAGTAACCATACTGCTGCGAAGGCGGTTGCGACTGGCAGGCCGACGTCTGTGGCGATCGCTGGGTCTGATGCATCGTCGATGATGGGTAGCCGTACGACTGATGTGCTGCCGATGAATACGCATGCTGTTGTTGCTGCTGCTGCTGCTGTTGCTGTTGCTGTTGCGCATGGTGCTGATGAGAATGGTGTGCGTGCTGCTCATAAGTGGGTACACTACGCGCTGATCGTGGCGAGTGTGAACCGTTGTAGTTGCCCTGCAACGGCGCCGGCTGGCCAGCGGTTGCATGGCGAGCGTCGCGACAGGAGCGCGACGGCAGTCTCGTCGCGGAGCTCATACTTGCTCAAGGTGCACAGTGCCAAGCGTAGGAGATCACTTCCTATCGCCCACGCTACCAACGCTGTCCTACGCACAATCTGTCCGTGCGTGTGCGTGTGCGCAGGTGTGGATGGGTGCGTGGGTGGGTGTGCGTGTGGGTGTGGATGTGTGTGACCACAGCTTGCTGCGCGTGCGCACACACTAAACAGTGCCCAACTAGTTGCCACTCGTCGTTCCACCGGGCCAGGTACCGTCAACTAGACTACGCGTGCTCGTACGTGTAGGCGTGGCAGCGATGGTGGTGGTGGTGTAGAAAGCGGGTCGTGCTCGCCGGCTGCTAGCGCATGGATAAACAGGCCGTCTCTTTACCGTTAGTCTCTCGGTCGATAAGCTGGACAAAGCCAGCGTGCCGTCGCTACTGCTGCTGCTACTACTACTACTGCTGCTACTGCCACTGATGCGCCAATGTCGCACGCAACACCACCCGAG
Source organism: Thamnocephalis sphaerospora (assembly GCA_003614735.1). Taxonomy (NCBI): domain Eukaryota; kingdom Fungi; phylum Zoopagomycota; class Zoopagomycetes; order Zoopagales; family Sigmoideomycetaceae; genus Thamnocephalis; species Thamnocephalis sphaerospora. Next base: position 7,732 of record KZ992885.1, on the reverse strand, counting down.
ACAGCACAGTGCGCGTGGCGTACAGACTGCCGTAGATGGCACAGCCAGAAACAGGACACAGTATACACTCGCGCAAGCCCACTTTTGCTGGTATGCAAAGAGAGAGAGCAGGGGAGAAAGGAACAGGCCGAGTAATGGGCGCCCACCTTTGAAACCGCTATTGGCCGTCCAAGCAGCAGACAGTGCGGATGGAGACGGGGATGGTAACGGGGCAGCGAAAGAAGGATAGCAGTGTGCGGTAGGCTGTGCGTGAGTGGTAAAAGAAGAGAGGAGTGTGTGTGTGTGTGTGTGCCGACAGTGAGTAAGCGTGTGGAGACCACACACCACAGGCGGCGGCAGGAATGCAACCCCAACACGAAGCAGGCACTGGCAAAACAAGTCGCGTAGATGGTGGCTGGTCAGAAAAGACGCAGACGCGTGCTATGCTGCCAAGCGCCAGCGCTTAAACTGGACACTGGCCAGCAAAAGAGCCGTATACAGACGCAACAAGCGGGGAGCTTACCTTGGCTGAGCAGCGCTGCGGTTCAAGATACGCGCAGAGCAGCAACGTAGCGTTGGCAGGCTGGAACGATGGTAGCGCTGGGGAAAAGAAAACCGCAAGGCTGGCAAAAGGAAATGACGGCAGACGAGAGAAGGTGGCGTGCCGTAGCGGGTAAAAGTAGCGTCGGTTCGTGGCGGTACGCCCGAGCACAACGTGAAAGTACGCGTGGTGGCACGGGCCGAGTCACTGCCGCAACAAGCGAAAGCAGGGTTAGGCAAGACGTTGAAATGGTAGGCGACGCAGGATGAACAACGCCGGCATAGGAGAGAAACGCCCACGGCTGCGCTGGTAAGTGGATCATGTTTGCATTTGCCAGATCCAAAAGAGAATAGGATAGCCCCTAGGCACGCCTCCTTCCCCCTTCGCCCTCCCCTGCCCCTCCACATTACGACAAGCTTTCATTGAACAAGTTGGGTGGATCGTAGCCAACGGTAGCAGCAGCGGCGCAAGGCAACAGGGGACACCGTGCGCAACATCTAGCCATGAATTTCGATGGATACTGCACACAGGTGGCATAGGCTGTTTACGTTTTAAATAGACGATGATCTCCTGCCAATGTTCAGGGCCAAGCATCCACCCACGCACGCGCATAGAGAAAGACGGAGGAACCACGGAACCCTATACATTTAGTAGCCAGCTGCACGTCCATGCTTCCTTCCATCGCTGACCGCGTGGATGCGACCATCAGGCAGTCGCCGGATCGCCTGCACTGCCGACTGGCTCACCTCACGCGGTGACCATGCAAGCACATGGCCACGTGAAGCCAGCTGTTCGGCCACCGTGCGATTGTAGGTAGCCTCTAGGCCGAGCACGTTGGGCGATAGCTGGTGGTGCATGCGTGGCGCATCCACGGCCAGATCAAGCTGTAGCTGATAGTCGAGCGAATTGACCAGCGTTTGCAGCACACTGGTGATGATGCGAGAACCGCCGCTGGCACCCGCGGCAAATTCAAACTGACCGTCAACGTCGACAATCACCGGCACCGACGACGAAAGTGGCCGTTTGCCAGGTGCGATAAAGTTGTTGGGCGATGCAGGCAGGCCAAAGGCGTTGGATGTGCCGGGCGTGGAAAAGTCGTCCATCTCGTTGTTGAGAATAACGCCGGTGCTGGCAGAGACTACCTGTGAGCCAAAGTAGAGGTTCACCGTCGACATCATCGACACCGCCTGACCGCCGTGGTCCAGCGCAATAACGTGCGTAGTTCCGTGCGGTTCGTTGTTGGCAAACTGCGGATTATAGTACATGGGATCAAATGTGCGCCCATCGGAAATGTTGCGACGCAAAGCGCTAGCTGCCTCCTTGTCCATCATACGCTGTACCTGTTCGGCAACGGCGACAAACGCTGGATCGCCCAGCTCGCTACGGGCAGCAAAGCCATGCTTGAAAGACTCTACAATCCTGACCAGAGGCAGTGGTGTGAATAGCCAGTCGCAAAGGGACATCCGCAGCAATGCAGCCCGCTTACCAATGCTGACGCTGTGCATCCCATGGCAGGCTGTCCAGCGAGTAGCCTTCAAGAATGTTGAGTATCTCGTGGAAGACGGGACCAGATGTTGGCGCATTAGGGGTGAGAACACGCTTGCCACGGTAAGAGCCGACCAGCGGCGGATAGACGTTGGGGCGATATGCGGCCAGATCTGCCGTGGTCATGATACCACCCCTGGCGCGCACAGCCTGCGCAATCTCACGGGCAATCTGTCCCGTGTAGAATGCGCTGGCGCCCTTGTCTGCAACTAGCTCCAGCGTGTTGGCAAGAGCAGTGCGATAGCACGTTTCACCTTGCTGCAAAAGCTGACCGCGCGGTGCAAAGATCTCGCGAAGACCAGGTACACCCATAATGACAGGTTCGAGCTTCTACTCGTGCCAAGTCAGCCAGCGCCAATAGAGTCGACTGGTGATGCACCGTACCTTTAGATGATCTGCCAGTAAGCTGGTGATCTGGAAACCATAGCGGTTGAGTCGGATCGATGGCTCAAACAAACGCTTCCAAGAGAGTTTGCCGAATCTGCATGACCGTCGCGCCAGTCGATCGTCAGGCCCTAGCCATCCATGGCTGCATTGTAATCTCCACTTACCGACGGTGTGCAGCTTCCAAACCACGCAGCTCTCCGCTAAGCACGAGGCGCGATGGTTAGCATGGCATTCCGCTGGCGCACTGTCATGACGACTGCCACACTCACGGGACTGCCACAGCCAAGCCACCAACCCGCGATGCACCTGGTCTGCTGACAAACATGTCGTGCGTAGCAGCTGCCGGTGCCGTTTCACGAAAGTCGATGACGAGGCCAGTACCATTGGTGTCACGCACCAGCATAAAGCCACCGCCGCCAATACCAGACGAAAAGCTGTTGATGGTACCGATGCAAAGGACGCTGGCAATGGCAGCATCCACCGCAGAGCCACCGTCAACAAGCACATCGACACCAATTTGGGAACAGAGCGGATTCTCGGCTGCCACCGCACCCTTTTGCGCTTCTATCAGTGGGGATGCACGAATTTCTTGGCATTGCACACCCGAGCCTGCTGGACATGAAGCCTGTTGGACTTTTTGCAATACACACATGAGCTCTTGCGCAGTAGCAACCTACTGTGTAGCGCCTTACCTTGGGCTGCGTTAACGCTGACGCTAACAATGGTTATCACCACGCTGAGAAGTGCCAGCAAGGTAAGCAGCACGGCGATAATGGCTCGCCAGGAAACCCGCCACACTGCGTCGTGTCTCGGTTCGCCTCCTCGCTCGGCCAGACCCAGCAGCGGCGTGCGCTGGTCGTCGGACAGGCTGTCTCGGTTGGTGTTGGGCGCCATTAAAGCAAAACAGTAGTAGAAGAGGAATGAGGTGGCTGTAGCGCGCAGTGGAATGCAAGCGTTGGTGTTGATGTGTCATCGCTGTCGTTATGGGCGCTCACATCTGGGCCTTTTATGTGATCAAACTCCGAATATGCCGCTGGCCATTGGTCGGCAGCTACGTGACTATTTATCCGAAGAGCACGTCATGCGCGGAGTAGACAATACGGCCGCAAATTTTGCTCGTGCAGTGATCATCTGCAACCTCAGCACTGACGACAGCGCTGCATGTGCGCATGTAGCCTGCGAAACACGATACCATCATGCGCGTACTGGTGGAACCAGGTGCAACGTCCCAGCTTGTTTGGTAGCGGTCGCTCATGAGGACAGTCTTGCCAAGGGATCACCACAGATGATGGCGCATCAGCAACCTGTGAGTCTGTGCCGTCTGGACGGACCAAGCGCCGTCTCCGCCAACCCCCGTCACGTTCGCCAGTATATGCTACCCGCTCAGGGCGTACAGCATCCCGTTGAGCCGCAGCAGCAGCATCTCGCGTAGCATACAAGCGATCACATGCTATCGCTTACGATCACGATCAGGCCAAGAAGCATACATTGCATTACAAACCCGACATAAACCGGCGCAGCTGCACTGCTACCACGCAAAACGTGACTAGACCACATGCTTTTGTGCGTGCATCTCGTGAACAGCAACGTGAGCAAGGATAATAACCTGTGTGCAGCACCATCCGGTAGCATGCTGCGCAGCAAGCGACGACGCTACTGCGCCTGGTGGCCTTTAGCTCGCGCCGCGGACGCAGCGGGCACCTTTGGGCAACGGTGGCCGTGCCGTCGATGATACATCCTAGCATGAATGCACCGCCCTTTAGCTGAATGGTATAGCTGCGCCAGCCAAGCAAGGTTCACTAAAGCAGCAGCACATTAACATCGCCACAACTGTGCTGCGCTTCAGTCACGGTATCCGCCAGCAGTGCGTCTGCTGCATTGACGGCAATGCGTCCGTTGAGCAAATATGCCTGGTTATTGTCCTCGACATGGCTTTGCAGATAGTTGTAGTTGACCATCATGCCAAATGACTCCTCGTTGCCCTTGCCTGGCAGCCGCGATATTCGCGTTAGCCCTGACCGACTCTGCTCGTCGCTGTATGCTTACCGGTGGTGTTGGCAAGCCAATTTATGCGGTGTATGCAGGCACCGTTTCGCAGATGAAAGTTGGCTACAATGTCGCCATTTGTAACATAAACGCCAGCTCGGATTGTATGCGCCACTAGCAGTACTCACCCACTGGATCAAACGGAAATACGCCTCGCTTTTCGAGAACAAGATAGCTGGGCGCATTCAGTCAGCATAGACTGACATTCATCACTCTCAAATGCCCAATGAACTTACCGCGCACAGAGACGCAAAAGTGGTGCACGTAGTTGCTCACTCAGAGTGTCGTCCTGCATCCAGTTCACATTCTCGGTGAGATCCTGCCATGCAGTATGCGCCGTTGAGGTAAGCTGCATTGCAGCACGTTTCGATCTCATTGACATGCTTCCTCCTACCAATAGCAGCTGGCCAGCAGACTTTTCAGCCGTTGATGCTGAAAAACGAGATGACGCAGCACGTTGGATGGCCTCTGCTTCTGTCGAGAGAAGCAAATCAGACTGTTCCGCTCTTTGTTGCAGCCAGTGGCGGAAACGCGTGATTGGCGATAGCGTGCAGAATGTGTGGAGGCCGGGAAACTCCACCTTCAGCTCTCCCACCACACGCTTGATGAGAAAGCTGCCAAGTTCCACGCCACTCAGCCCTACGCACATCAAAGGTTGGCGTGTCAGCGGCGCAGTATCCACGTGCCACGATGGCGTACAGTGCATGCCATACCCTTCTGAGTCGAAATGGAATAGAATATGGCGCACTTGACGGTGTCGTGGCTAGCATGACCGGGCGAAGGGTCTTGCAGAATTGCCTGAAACGCACAGACATGTCAGTAGAGGATGCGCAGCCGTCCATTCGTGCACGTAGCGTACCTGGACATTGTCGGATATCTCACGCACCAGCGCCACCTGCACCGATACTAGCGGCTCCAGCGGCAGGCTCTGGTGGAAAAAGCCAAAGCAGCGGCGGCCTGGTCCAAGGCGTCTAAGCGTGTCCACAGATGGTGAGCGCTCGGACCAACAAAGACGCCTGCTATATCGGCACTTGCTGCTTTAGGTCTTTCCAGCCGTCAAACTCGTGCACCGCCTCGTATTCCGTAACCTACAGCGGCTACTAAGCGCCGGCGCATATACTCGTTTCCCAACTATCCAGGATGAGGTTACCTTTTCCAGAAGCGACGCGGGAGATGCCCAGGTGATGCGACCTAGTTCAAGGAATCCGATGAGCCAGCCCTGCAGTTTATCTCGCAGTGCATAGTTGACCGCGGCCAGATCAGCATCATCGCGTCGCTGACTCATAAAGCTCTACCATTCGATAGGCCAGACGCCTATTAGCAGCAGCAGACTTCACTCTGTGTGTACCCATCCACCCACTCACCAACAGATCGGTCCTTAGCTCCACCAGAAAGCGCATACCACCAGGCAATCTGTTTACACGGTCAAAGAACCGGTAGGAGGCCGGCTGCATTGTATGTCGCAATACCTGCTCCAAACGAAGCAAAGGCTTTGAGTTGACGTCTGGATTGGTCTACGTACACGTGTCATATCAGCCGACGCCCATTGTTGATGCATCTACTGGTATGCACCTACCGCCTGCCGAACGCCATTTGCATATTGCTCCGCAGCAGCAACCGCTTCACGCTGCTGCGTGCCAAATTCACGCCCAAGCAGCTGTAAAAAGAGCAGCTTGCCATTCTATCTTGGCCGCAGTCGTCATAAGTAAGGATGCGCAAGCATATGGCCACGTCGACCTACCTCATCCGCCGCCTGGTACACCTCACAGCATCGACGCGCTGAAACGCTCTGCATCATATCACCCTGACCGGGAAGCATGTTTACCGCGCTGGCCAGAAGATCACGCAGCTTGGATATGTCCAGCGATTGCTTTGCCTGCTTGTCGGCAGCATACGAGAAGAATCCTAGCATGTCGCGATACACGTTAACAATAGCGCCATGGTAGCATACAGGCACCGCTCTGGACCAGAGTGTTTACCCGGCTCATGCACGTATTTCACCACATCCCGCCAATAGTTGTTCACATCGTCCGACTTGAGTTTATGAGCATTGGAGACTGTTGCCTGGTCGGCAGCATTCTGAGTAGCTATAGGCACATGGTCTGCGTCGTTTTTGTCTTCTCCTGCCTGTCTACTATAGCTTGCACGTGTAGCTACGTGACCCAGCGGCTGACGCCGTTCATTACGCGTCGGCATGACAACGCTGGTTGGGCCGGACGCAGGCAATGGCGGTAGAAGCGTACGGCGTGTGGCAGAGCGCGTCGATAAGCCAAGAGCGCTAAAGTAGCGTATTTCCGAATGACGCGCGGTCAAGAGACGGGCTGGGCGACAACGTAGCGGCAGGCGAGATACCAAAGCGAAATAGGTCGGCATGCGGAATGCGGCGCGGTGTACAAGGCGCGGGAAGGAATAGGTTGCTCAGCTTGGGGCAAGCGGGGAAGACGTATATGGATATACCTTTGGCTGATCCTTGCGCCCTTGTCTCCTGGCTCGCTTGCTCTGTTTTGCGTGGCTCCTCGCACAGACGCACGCTCAGGTTCTAGCGGTGTCTGCTACCATACGACAGCGTGCAGTTCTGGAACACGTTTAATGTATATGAGCATTAAGACCATCTTTCGGTGTCACGCACCGCAAAGGCACATACATCACGCAAAAGTATAGTAGCGGATGCATTGTTCAAGAGCAAACGCACCAATACTATGTGGCGCTAGTCTGCCAGACATCATCAGGAAATGCATCGGCGACAATGTTCCAACTGCTGCGCATCGCTTCAAACTCATCGTGACCAACATTAGCACGCTATCCGCACCGATAAAAGAATAGGTTAGCTATCGGCGCAGCGTGCGATTGCAGGCCAGCTTACCTTCAAATCTTCAAAATTATACACCTCCCACTGCATTGTCTCTGCGCCGCCGCGAACGTCAGCTTCACGATAGCCGCGTCGATCACCAAATCCGCGATCACGATCAGGGCCATCGCCTCGTGCAGGTCGCGGCGGACCGGCACCTCTCCGATCTTGGTGTTCGCCACCATAGCGATCTCGCCGGTTCATGTCGCCACCATGGCCGTAGCTTGGTCCACGACGAGGACTGCGAGATCGCGAGCGGCCGTGCCCATGACGAGACAGGTCACGTGAGGATTGCGGCGGTGCAGATACAATTGGCGTAGATGATGATGAGTGTGTCAGCGGCCTAGGGGCACCATGCGGAGCCCGACGATCCGTCAGCTTGTCCT
>KZ992884.1:0-13206 GCA_003614735.1 Thamnocephalis sphaerospora | reverse complement strand
ACTGCATGCGCTCCCAGCCACTCCAGTACTGATGCTGCGCTCATGGGCAATGTCGGGCCGGATGAGCTGTATAACCAGATAAACGCCGACAATGCAGTTAAAAAGCGTGGGCAGTAGCAGAAGATAGAAGCAACACGATGGGTACTTGCACTGACAGAGAAAAGGCGAGTTTGCTTGCTGGACTAGCGTGTTATAGTACGCACCAGGCCTTTGGGACCCGAGTGCTGGTGGTTTTTATCCATGTGCCAGTACGTCATGCAAGTGGTGCCCCCCGTTGATAGGATGACATTGTCGGCATGCTATCGAACCGACATGCAGCATAATTTACGCAGTTAATTTGGCCGCACCAGTGACCTCCATAAGCGCAGCCAATACGCGCCAGCACCTGTGATGTGTGTATTCGATGCCAGTCGTATAGCTGCGAAACAGATGAGCACTTGTGCGTGACCATGGGAGATTGGTAAAAGTTATGGCGTGCTATTGCTACGATTGCAAGTGCCAGGTTGCAATTTGCGCCCATCATGTAACCGTGTGACTGCGTCCGATAGTTCAAAATGCGCGGTCTTGTGCACCATCCAGGCTTCTGCATGGCATTGCGTGCACATGGTTCAAGCGATAGCCGATAGCTGTGAAATTGCGATGGCTTTGTCAGCCTATGATAAATAGATGGTATATCCGGCGTTTAATAGCATGCTGCGTATGTGATAGCGCATGTATGGCGCTCTGAAATTCTACGCAAACATGGCGACAAGATAGCAGAGGCACGTAAGCACGTGTGCACACAAATGCACACGCACACGTACGAGTAAATAAACGCACAGAACGCGAAACGAGTTGGAAGAACGACACGCGTAAGAATGTATGCTGCGACGAAGTGGGGCACAAAAGAGATAATATGCCTTGGGGAAGAAACAAACAAAATAGGATCATATCGGAAAGACAAAGACGGCAGGTGCCGAGACGAGGGGCACAGATGAAGAGAAACGAAAGAGGAGCGCTGCCAACGGCAGACAAGTACGACGGCGGCGCGAACATATCAAGGGTAGGAATAGATAAGTGCGAGTAGGCTTGCGACAAGCGTCGACAAAGCCGACGGCATCGTTACCATTACCAAAATATTGTCACAACCGCGTCGGGATGGCGGTCACGAGCTTTCGCTTAAATTACGTGCGCGGACGTAGGCGCATGTCCACGTGGTGGTCCATGGGCGTAAGCATAAACTTGTAGATGGGCTCCATGCGCGCGCCAGGAACGTGCTCAAACTCGAAGCGACGCACCAGCGTGCTCAGAGCCAGCTTCAGCTCCAGCCATGCTAGACTCCGGCCAAGGCAGGCACGCGGACCGGCCGAGAATGGGATAAAGGCCTTCTTCATCTCGGCCAGCTTCTCGGCGGGTGCAAACCAGCGTTCGGGCCGGAAACTCTCGGGCTCGTCCCAAAGAGCGGACGACCGGTGCATGGCGTAGGCAGAGCAGAAGACAACCGTGCCGCCAGGCAGATGGTGGCCACCCAGCTCGGCGCCGCCCTTGGGGACGCTGCGCGGCAGACCGTCCGCGACGGCCGGGTACAGGCGAAGCGTCTCGTTCAGAACCGCATCCAGCCAGGGCAGCTTGTTGACGGTAGCGTAGGAGACGGTGGCCTCGCGCTCGGGCAGCACGGCGTCAATCTCCTCGCGCAGCTTGGCATAGATCTCCGGATGCTGCGACAGCAGATAGACGCACCACGACAGGGTGATGCTTGTGGTATCCGTGCCGGCAACAATCTGCACCAGCATTTCCGGCATGATCTCCGCGTCCGTCATGCTGTCGCCAGTGTCCTCGTCCACCGCCTCGAGCAGCATCTGCAGCGCATCGCGGCGTGGTTGCTTCTCACGCTTGCGGCGTTCGACTGCATCGCGCGTGAAGGCATAAAGCCGGCGCTCCGACTCGTACCAGTGGCCAAACAGCCAGGGCAGGCGAACGCGCTGCAAAAAGGGGAACATGATGCGGAACATGTTCATGCGCGAAAAGTCCTCGAGCCACTTGAGAATCGGATGACCGTCACGACGCAGCATGTCGAAGCTGCGGCCGAACGCCACCTCGCCGACTACGTCAAAGGTCATGAACATGAACTCTTGGAACAGGTTCGACACTTGTCCAGCGGCAGCCTGGCGCTCCAGCTTCTCCATCAGCGACTCGACACCGGCACGCCAGATGAGCGGCTCGATGGCCGCGAGGGTGGTCTGGCCGTAGGCTGGTGCCACCAGCCGCTTGCGGCGCTTGTGGAATTCCGGGTCACGCGAGCCAAACACATTCTCACCAAGCACCACAAATGCATCGTACATGCGCGTCTTACGGAAGGCGTGCGAACCGTAAATTTGCCGCACTGCGGCTGGGTCGGTCACGCTTACGGAGCGAGGGCCTGGAACAGCAGCAGCAGCAGCAGCAGCAGCGCGAACATTTGGTTAGTATGCCAATCTACGAGACATGACTGCAAGCAAGCTGCACGATGACTTACCAACGCGCACCATGGGGCCGTAGGTCTCGTGCCAGTTACGATAACGATGCACCTGCTTGCAGGTGAAGATGTTGATGATGGAGAAGATCCGCGAGAAGGGTGCGAGCCACGGGCCGGGAATGTAGCGCAGCGTTGTGCTGGACTTGCGCTTGATGGCTCCGCTGAGCCAGTAGGCGAAGAGAAGCACGGCCATGAAGCGCATGTTGCCAAACTTGCGGGCCATGATACGAAAGACCAGCTGCGCCATCGACAGGACGCTAAACGACGCCGCCAGCGGCGACTGCTGGGTCGTGCGCATTGTGGACTGCATAGCTGTGTGGGGTGAGATAGAATTGGCCTGGTGGCAAAAACGAAAGGACCACGTTGGCGAGGCTGAGAGGTAGTACTAAATAGAGGCAGACGCTGAATAATAGTATAGCGGGCGTACAGACTAATACGTATAGGTGCGGGGGACGAAGCGAGCAGGTTAAATATACTGCATGCGCGGAGACAAAGAATGGGAGGGGGAGGCTTGACGATCACGGTGGAAAGGCTAGACTGACGGGCCAGAGCACAAACGACGGTAATGCTGGTAGGGTCACCACGTGTATCGAATGGCAGGAATCCACTTTGCGAATTTCTGCGACGAGGACAGAAAGGATAGAGGTACCGGGTGTGGATAGGGTAGGAGGGAAAAGGCAGGCTGGACCGAAAAACGACAAAATCGAACGTAACCGGCGCGTGGGCACAAACAGGCTAATACACCGTCTGGGCAAGTATGTGGACTTGGACAGGTGTGGTAAACTAGCCGATGCGGCAACACGCACGCGTAGGCAGGGAAATGAAAGTGGTGTGCGTAACGGGAAGAGGCCTGAACGGAACGTGTGCGTTCCAGCAGCTATGACAGAAAAGGGGAGGCGGGCAGGGGGAGGGAAGCGGTATCCGATAAAGCGGTTACGCTAACCGATGGAGGGTGCGTGTGCGTGTGTGTGTGTGTGTGCTACGAGACTGACAAAGAAACGGACCGAGTTCAGCCAGGCGGAGGTCGGCGTACAGAGATGTGGATACAGAATGTGTGCGTGTGGGTGGATAGGAATCCAAGGTTTAGGATATACGCTATTCTGGCCAAGCACACAAGCTGGAAGCCGTGCTAGCGTGCTACGGCAGCAGCAAAGCAGTGTAACAGCGATTTCCGCAAAGGTTGCAGACAGACGGACGGATTTGCCGAGGGGCACGAGTCGCGGCGCGCCGGAGCGGCAGAAATGGATGGCGGGTGGAGCGAGCAAACCAGTGCCAAGCACGACGACAAGTCACCGTTTGACGCTGGCGTAGAGTGGAGCGGATCCGCGTGCTGCAGCGTTCCAGTGATGGCGCGGCAACAAAGGAGAGATTGGCGGCGACAGCGGCGACAGAAGCGACACAGCAGCCGCACTGGCAAGGACACGCGAGACGGCAGGCGGATGGGCGCCGAGGGCGGGTAAGGATATAGTGGGCAGCTAAATGATGATAACTATAGCAGGAAGAGATAATGCTGGTCTCAGCAAAAGGAAAGAAGGAGAGAGATGATGGCAGAGACGACGATGAGCAGGTGGGCACAAGTACGCAGTGTGCGTAGCTTAATATGCGCACGCCGCAGATTGTGACCGGAAGGGTGGCGGCTGTCGCGAGTGCGAGAACCGCCGCTCCGTTTTCCATCCTTACCCGGAAGCGGAAGGGGGCACGAGCAAGGGAGGAAGTCACCAAACCTCCAGAAAGGCGAGGGGTGCGCTCATCACTGCTGCTGCTGCTGCTGCTGCTGCTGCTGCGATGCCGTCACGTCGGCGGGCCAGTTGGCCAAGCGGATACCGGAGCGCGTGTTCAGCTGCAGGCCAGCGTGCGCCTGCTGGCGTGGCCTTTCTCGGTCGCCGGCCGTTGGCGAAGAACAAAGAGACGAGCCGCAAGCCAGCAAGCTGATGATGACTGGAGCATTACACAAGAACATTGACGAACGAGTTCGGGTGCATGGAACAGGCGGCACGGTGTTGCTGCGCGTGTGATACGAGTCACTGCCGTTTCCTCGCCAAAGACTGCAGCGCCAGTGACTGCGGCGCAAAAGGAGCACGCACGCAGTATACATGCACAGTGCCTCGAGGCAGAGTTGCATGCGCGGCGGCGCGCAATCACGGACACACGCGTGTACACGCACAGACAACTGGTCCGTTAACAACATGCACACGCGTACTTTTTCCCGCGCAAGCCATACGTGCGCGGATGCACTGCTCTGCGAAACGGGACGAGAGTGGCGCAGCGGCGGCGGCATGGAGCGACCTGGCGGATGGCCTGGCATGACCGTTCAGGTAGGCCACTTGGGCGTGCATTGTCCTGCGATGACGAGCGCCGGCGCGGCAACGCTAGGACGGCTGGCGCTTTGTGCCTCCTGCACGCTGCCGTACATGCTACTCTCGTCTATCCGCGCTCCGTAAGTAGCGAGTGCAATGGCAGCACTGCAGCACAGTGACTGCGTGTCTTGGCCGGCACACCAATCGCCATCGGCCCCGGCGTTCCTCGACAGGCGTAGCATGCGCGGAACGAGCCGGCGCACTTTCGGCAGCGCCCGCTCAAGATGTCGATGCGTGTTAGCACCGCCTGTGCAGTATGGCGTCTAAAGCTACGTGCAGCACACACGCGTATTCCAAATGCAAGAAGCAGCCATACGACCGCGGTTTCAAAGTGTGCTCGATCCGCGCACACGCATCGCCGCGCAAGTGCCATTCAAAACAGCATTGTCGAACCGCAGATTGGGCGCGCAGGCAGTAGGCCATGCGGCCCGCCGGCCCAAGCGCAGGTTCACACGTTAATTGTGCGATAGACTTGCTGCAGGCACCGTGCTGTCACTGCAGCGTGAGCTAGTCGGGCGGAAGCCTGCGTGTAAGCGACGGTGGGTGCTTGACCACAGGGCTAATGCAGTCGATTCCCCCAGTCGGTCGCGTAAAGATCTACGTCGCTCAGGGTAAGCACGACGGTATCTACATCGTGCGCTGGACCTAAGCAACATGCGGCGGATACCCTTGGGCCGAGAATTTTCCGTGGCCGAAACCACCCGCTTTTGCACGTCGCTGAGCCAATATTTTTAGCGACTGGCACTCCCAAAGCATCGGCGCTTTTCCGAAAGCACCAGTGCGCTACGCAGGCAGAAACACACAGCGCGATTCGACCCTATCATACGCACCTCACTTATGCAGCGTGGTCCGACAAATGTATTAGAGTTGCATGGTCAACAGTCCAACATAGCCCCTGTACAAGGCAACTGGCCCAAAAAAGGCCTAGATACGGGGCAGCCTAGTAAGGACTGCAGCACCTGCCAAAATGGTCACGTCGTGTCTACGCCAGCCACAGCGCTGCATTTAAAGAACGAAGGTCTGGACCAAGATGTTGAACATTGGTATTGGTCAAGATGGGCACACCCGTCGGCTATCGTGACTTTATTGCCGATCCATGTGGCAAAGTGCTCGAGAATGAAACAGCATGGACAAGGCAGGTACTACACATTGTTTTGTCGCCATGCGTAAACATGTTGTCTGCAATGCAGCGCACAGACAGACGTGATAGTGCGATCAGAGCCCGCAGCAAAATGCATGGTAAACGGCCGGTTCTCGGCGGCCCGCGTCTGCTTTTTTTGCGCAAAACATGTGTCTAGTGTGGTGATGTGCACAAGCTGCCTTATCTGCCACACACGCACACGCACACACACACATCCTAAATCATCCGTTGTCTTGCACATCGGCATTCGCAGACGATTGTAAGGCTAGAACAAAGAATTGGCGAAAATAGCTTGCACTCCTTTTTCCAGCGGTGCTAACGCTCGTGTGACCGGACCAACTCCAGACAATGAGGTGTTTGCGTCGCTTGGTCCGAATCGTATGAGACTAGGCAGACAGTCACGCCAGCAGACACAATACCGACCATCGTCTGAGCCACCGATCGTTGCTGGTGTACGATCACTTGTGATCAGTGTTTGACACAAAAAGACGACACGTTTAATGAGCGTATGCTTTGATAATAATAATTAGTCGTCGTCGTCGTCGTCGTCGTCGTCGTAGTAGTAGTAGTAGTAGTAGTAGTAGTAGTAGTAGTAGTAGTAGTAGTAGGCACGTTCCTGCCATGACGCGAATTCACATGCCGCAAATTCAACCGTCGACTGCACTGGTGGTGGTGCGCCGAAAACATAAGAATTGCGAGCACCAACCAAAACAACTAGAGTACGTTGCTGCAAATGCCTCAAATGGCGCCAAGATGCACGGTCATAATTTGAACGGTATTACGCTTGTACGCAGTCGTTGTCGCCGAAAATGGAGCAGCCCGAGAAAGAACAAAGACAGTCGCGGCCGTTTGGCGTATCCTTTGCGCCCTCTCTGCATGGCATCTTCGGCTAAGGGCGCAAACTTTGCCACTTTTGCTGGTATGCCGCCATTCACAACAGGTGGTGTACATCGCTAGTGCGCGCATGGCACTACGCGGCGACCGCCGTGCCATGGTTGCCGTCGACCAAAGCACGCTTGCTGCGGCAGGCGTAATCACCGCATAGCGCTAGACAAAGACAAGGCACATCAGTCCACGCGTACTGCATGGCATTCAATTATGGCTGCATGCATATGTTTTCTTTGTCTAGCGCGTCAGGTGGTGGTGCAAAACGCCACAAAGCTTGATCTAGACTGTAGGTGGAAGCAGCTGCAAGGCGCGATGCAGCGCAACGCAGCGAGCCACGATTGGTCGTAGGCATGCTGCATCCATCATATGGACATTGGCCGCAATGTGCGCGCGCGCGCGCGTACCACAGCTGCACCATTGCTGCGGCGGCGGCGGTGCTGCCTTTGCTCGGAACGTGTGCAACGTTACTACGTCACTCATTACGCTGCCCCATTTGGCCACAATGCGTCCCATCAACTCAGCCGTCGTCGCCGCCGCCAACACAGACCTGAATTCACATGCACGCGCAAGTACAAAATGCAAAGTACAAGGATCCAGGTATGTGATTTGGTCAGGTGGCCTGGCACCAGTTAGCAATGGTACAATGCAGTTTCAGCGGCTGCAGCGCTATCTCTAGTCTTGTGCAACATCGTGAAGAAAATCGCTGCTGGACAAGTGCCGTGTGGGCCGGAAACGTCATGCTTGGAGCGAGGTAACCATGCCCAGGCTGTTTGCGCCAGAGAATGCCGTGTGGTTACCCAGGCAGCCACGTCATGCTGTGTATCTATCGGGCCGCGGCGTAACAGCCGAGCAAGAGTCGGGTGCATGGAATTGGCACGAAGCACGGCATCTAGCGCTCCTCAAAACAGCCAGCGTTTTATCCTCGTGCAGACAACATGTTTGCCACTTTGCTCAACGCTGGCCATCCTGGGTTGGCACGCATGGATTTGAGGAACCGGTCACGATGCCGTAACCAGTGTAGTTGCACCGCTGCTTCTACAGCCTGCTGGCAGCAGTGACCTGTACTGCGTCTCCTAGCGTTACCTTGTATCCAGACTTGGATCGAAAAGATAAAGATCACGCGAGATTTTCCTCCAAATATACTCCCCAGCCGCAGCACTGCATCAAGGCACCCTTCCACCATCATCAAAAGTCAGCTGCAACGATGATACAAAAATATGTAGGCCAACAGCAGGCATGCCAACGCAGATTGGCGGTTGCCACGTCAGATTGGCTGATGCGCACACCAACCAAGAGCTATCTGCAGCCTCCTCGTTTAATCCACAGGAGCACGATGGTAGACCAAGCCCAGCCAGCCCCGGCGTGACAGGACACCAGCTTTCTACGACACTCAAAAGTACTGTATACAACAAGGCTGCTTACCACCGCAGTGCAGCACAGATGGCCTTACGCAAGCGTCTATCGAATGGCTGCACAGCAGCTACTGGTTCACCCGCGTGTGCGTCCATCTCCGACGTCTGAACAGCGAGTATGCCGGCTGGTTCCGCGGCGCGCTCCAACTGGACGACAAACGCCAGGCGCATCGACTGGTCGACGAGCTGACGTGGCCGCTGCAGTACAACACGCCTAAACGGTTGCTTGTGTCGTTAGACGGCAATTGGCTACTCACAACTGGCGCCCGGTGGACACCGCAGCTAACTTACACTGTCCGCCAAACTCCGCTACAGTCTCGGCCTTCACCGCCAGAACCTGTGTCCATCTGCTCATGGTTCAAGCCGCTGTCGGCTGCAAGCCGCGCTACACCAGTAACTGTGTTTTGGTCGCGCTGCATCTGCACGTCGTCCAAGCCTAGTTCTACCATGGTGCGCGCTGCACACTCTAGACAGCCAAGCGCCAGCTCCTCCATGAGCACGAGAGGAAACTGTGCCAGGTCCGAGTAAGACACCACGGTGCCGCGAACATGGAGCTCAAACGAGCGCAGATCGCGAAAAGCAAAGCGGACCGACGGCCTAGCCAGCAAACAAGCGTCATTATCGGGTAGGTAGCAACGTTGCCTCACTGCCGCCTTCTTACCCGCGTTCGGTCAACTGGGCCACCAGCCACCGTGCCTCGTCGCCGCTATTGGCTTCATCTAGCGGTGGATGTTCAAAGCGTATCCACACCGGCATGCCTGCCCGAGCAAATGCAAGGGTTACCGTGTCTAAAATGCTTCGTAATGCACGTTCGTGTTCAATGCGTCTAAATGGCCTAATGGCATTGCGCAGAAGCTGTTCGGACCTATGCGAGTGCACACGCGTATCTCAGCGTCATCAGCAAATTGTCCTGACTGTGCCGCACCGTCGACTTACGGGTCGGGCGGAGGAGCGCGGGATCGCTTGGACGGTCGCAGCGCAGCACGCGTGCGTTCCAAGCGTGCATGGTGTCTCCGGCGTAAAAGCAGGCGCAAAAGAATCCTAAACATTTCTGCCATTGTATCGGCCGATACGCCACTCTTGACCGGCATTCCATCTGCTTCACCGACACGACACTCTCCACTCTACCAACGGTGTATTGGTAAGCACCGACTTTTGCCTATGCACACTACCCATGCCTGCGTGGTTCTTACTGTGCTAGCGTCGCACTTTTGCCACCGAACCGTAACCTGCAGCCGTTCGTTGATGGGCACAGTAACGCAGTCCTCCATAATTGTCTCGCCTTGACCACCGGCACGCGCCTCACGCACCACCTGCAATAGCAATGCTTAGCGTAAATTCGTGCAAAACAGAGTCTTGCTGCTGACACGGGTACGCACCTCCTGGAACAGCTCGGAATCAAAAAGCGTGGCGCGTGCTCGTGCCAACCGCATACGCGTGTCTCCTGCACCACTGCTACCACCCTCGCTTGTTTCCTTGACTATGACGGGCACTCTTCCCAGGTCAGCATCGCCACGATTGCCGCTGCAGCCGAGCAGCGCAGTGTGGCCTGCTCCAAGCTCCCAGATCTCGACCGACACGGTAAATACTGCATTATGAGGCAGAATCAACTCTAGCGAGGGCTGCACATCCACGTCGTTCTCGCTGCCAGTTTCGTCGGTACGCTTTCGTGCTCGAAGCAATTCGGCCACACTAAACTCTTGTGATGCGGAGCCGGCTGCATTGAACAAGCAGCGTAAAAAGCAGTGCGATAACGTTAGATGGCGGCGCATCTAAACACCGCTAAATTGCCCGAGTCCTACCATCCCGATAGCCGTAGTTTACCTGAAGCGGACGCGTAGCGCCTGCTCCAGGACCGGTCATCATTGGCCACAGATCGTGCTGCAGCGCAAGCGCCGACCGCCAAAAATGCTGCTCGCCAGCGGCTACAGCAGTAAGACGTTCTGCGCCCTGACGCAGAATGTCGGTTGTGACATTCAGTTGCTAGCACACCCTGCACATATTAGCCGGATATTCGCGTGCCATGTGCGCTTTTACCTACCCGCTGGCGAATGCCAAACTGCAATGTAGCCTCAGCGCGCCGTTCGCTGGCATTCTGTGCCTGCTGCGCAATACGTGTTCCACCGAGCGTCTTTGGCGGTAAGGGCAGCGGCGCCTGATTCGCCTCGCCTAGCACAACATTAAACAGATCGAGGAGCACCAAAACTTCGGCTTCTGCATGACTAGTTGGTGTCGCATTAGCGTAAAGGCTCGCGTATGATAGCGTTCCGGTCATCATCAAGCCTACTAGATAGAATCGGCAATCTCACGCCGGAATGCGCCCAATGCTACGCGTGCACCTTCAGAGTCCTCGGGCGTTTTCCTAGACGCCTCTACGTCGCCACCAGCATGCTGCGGTCCATTGTCGTCCACCAAACTCGCTTGCACCTCCTCCATGGCTACGTTCTCACTGCTGCCTGCTGCCTTTTTTACATTCGCGCTTCCGGCCGCTCCCGTATCTTCGCCATCTTTGACGAGTGCACTTTTGTCCAGACGCAGCCGAGCGATCTGGGCGTCCAGCCTCTGCTCCAGTGTTGGCCGTCTAGCCAACCATGCCGCCTTAGTTGTCGGGCACCATTGTCTGTCGCTGCATGCGCCACCACTTACTCGTGGAAAATCGGTGTGCCATCATCAGCAATGTCGTCCGCTTGCTTGGGATGCAGACCGTCGAACCGGAGGGTAGCCATTTCTTTGTGCGCGGAAACAGAAAGAGATAAACAAGAACGCGTATGCTCGACAACGCCACGCGAACGTCACTGTGTTGGTGATGATACGCGTAATCCACCACAGCAGCCACAGGCGCAGCAGGCAGCCAACACAACCAAGTTGTATCAGCATCGATGCACGATCGCAACAGCGCCACGGTCTTGCTGCAGCAAAAGCATCCTCCTCTGTAGCATGTTTCCCTGTGCGAAAGCATCTGGCAGTCTATCCTTGCCACTAGCACCTGGATGAGCTGACCAAATGATCCAACCCTAGTGTAGCAGCACACAAACCATCATTAGCAGGTTTTGTAATACAAGTCTACGCTCTTTGGCGGCCATTGCGTCGACGTGGCTGTAGATGCAGCAAACGAGGAGTGCATACCACCTTACGCATGCACCAATCACGCATCATTGTGCTTAGCGTGGCATATGACCGTACACTCCAACAACCCGAGTGCACGCGCCTCACACCTCTTCATTCATTAGCAACCACTTGGCCGTTCTGCTTTACACTGTCAGACATGAACGGCTCACGTGCACTGGAGCGCATACGTGCGTGGACGCTAAAGGAGGCGGGTGCGACTGCTGCGGCACTGCTCGTTTTCTACCAGGCAAGTGCCTATTGCGCTGTATGATACAGACTACACTGTCGTTATTCATGCCTGGCTGCACCCACAGCTTGCCACAATTTGGTTTTCGCCGCTGCGTAAAGTGCCTGGCCCCTGGTACACGCTGTTTACAATCTGGTTTTACAAGCGCGCGCATATCCGTGGTCGGCCTATCCAATATGTGCAGGCAATGCGTGAGCGCTATGGAACCGTCATTCGCCTTGGTACACTATCCGCCGCCGCCACTACCGCACCAAATTGATGCTTCCGTGCTAACGGCAGACGGCAGGCCCCAAGGTTGTATGTGTCATTGATCGCGATGTGCTGCGCACCGTGCTTCAATCGTCCGACTTTCGCAAAGGCCGTGTCTACACGCAATTTGGCTTCAATGGCCACGACAGTGTATTCTCAATGCGGTAGGCTATATTCTCGGTACGGTGTATTGGCCAGTTAAGCTGTAGCATACATTATTTGCAGTGATCCGCTACTTCATCGTCAACGGGTACGTCCATCAGGGCGGCTGTATAGCACAACACGTGCGCCAACTGCCATGATGTGCTTGATAGGCACGCATTATTGCGCCACTCTACTCGTCATCGTCACTGCGTCAGATGGAGCCGCTGATTCTGGAAGCTGGCATACGACCACTTGTTAGGCGGTTGGACGGCCACGCTGCGGCCGATGATGTGGTGGATATGAAAAAGCTGTTTGCCTACATGGCCTACGTACGTCCCAGTGCTGCGATGCTTTGCGACCATCGCTAATACCCTTGCGCCGGAATAGGATGTCATTAGCGAGCTTTGCTACGGCAAGTCTTTTCAGCTACTGCAGCAGGATAACCACCCTATGCCCAAGCACATGAGCAACACCATGGTGCTGGCAGTGCGGGTACGTGCAGCAAGAGTGCATCCAGGTAACATTGCATTGCTGACAATGACGCAATCTGCAGAAGCAGTTTTTTGGTGCGCCGCTGGCCAGACTGTTGGCGCCCAGTCTTTCAAAGTCTGAGCGTTTGCTCTCAGATGTATGTCCAAGTGTGTCGATCGCCTATAATGATACACGCTTACTTGAGTATATGCCATACTGTTAGTATACGGAAGCGGCTATTGAGGAAGCAAAAGGACGGTTGAGAGAACGTCGCGACTTGCTATGCATGTTGCTGGAAGCTCAGGATCCTGATACGGGAGAGCATTTGTCAAATGGGGCCGTAGCCTCAGAGATGACGACCAATATGTAGGTACATTGCACTTTTGCATACCTGATTATTGTGTCCATGCTGACAGACACATGTACTGGCATTAGGCTTGCCGGTACCGACACCACATCTGTTTCCCTCACGTGGTTTGTAGTCGATGCGACCAGACTGCCATTGCTACAGTCTAACCAATGCATCACACACAGGACACTCCATCTGCTGATGCAGCACCCAGAGTGTACACGTCGTCTGTACGAAGAACTGCACGAGGCCATTCCACGCGATGGCCATGCCATCCAGCACGCCGATGTCCAGCACCTACCTTTTCTGAATGCAGTGATTTACGAATCGCTGCGTATCCTTCCGG
>KZ992883.1:0-13257 GCA_003614735.1 Thamnocephalis sphaerospora | reverse complement strand
GACGGTGCAATAGAGAGTAAAAGAGCGGCAGGGTCAAAGGGCGCTGCACACGTAGGCAATGAACGCCAGCCCTTGTCTGTGGTGTAACCATCAAACAGGACAGGCGATAGGTTTTACGCAAGTGGTGCTGCCCGTCCGCGTAATTTTGTCTGCCTCCTAGAGTTGCAGCGCTCCCAGAAAGCTCGCGGCCAGTAAGCATATCTTGCGCTCCTGAACATTAAGAGGGCGTACGATTCAGTTGTTGTTTGAACCTGTTATAGCGCTCAGGTCAACACCTTCGAAGAATGACACAGCACGCAACAACGTCGTGACTACTATACGTGTAACCCGACATCATCACCAACATTCGTCGGATTTCAAACTACGGTATCACAACCCCGTCTTCTGCTCAAATAGCCGAAGTACGCCAGCTTTGCAGGTGAGGCCTTTGCAGTACCCCGTGTTTTGGTGCTGCAATGCCAGACGAGAGCTGTAAAGGGCAGCTATAAGCTTTAACAAACCGATATGCAAGCTCGCTCGACACGACTAGCCGTTGGTCACCGGTAAATGGACAGCACATTACGCGAAATGTTGCATATTGCACATTAAAGCAGTGAGCATTAGACCTAGTGATCTACGAGGCTATATGAACAGGTTTGCCGTAATTCAGACTGTAACGAGCGCAGTCGGCCTGGCCTCGTTGTCAAATGGAACGGATACGATGTGGGTAGAAGGGTGAGGTCTCCTGCTACCGGGGCGGCAGCCGTGCTCTGTTTATATAGTGTGGTGTATCTACAACGTCTGACCGCTATCTGCGGTCGCATTTCGACAGTCGGCGGAGTGCCATTACAAATCAGCGGAGATGCTTTTGGGTATTCTTTGGACGCTTCTTTTCCCCGCTTGAATCTTGGCATTCTCTTCGGGTACTTCTTTGCATCTTTTCCGTGCTTGATTCCTTGGCGCTCGTAGCCGGTGGGCTGCGCGGTGATGCCGTTACACAGACTAGTGGTAGGAGGTACTACGCTACTGGCTTTAGCCACATGCACGAAAGCCAAGCGCGCCGGGCCGACTTGCAGACAAAGGCGACCTTTAAATAGCACTATGTCGCGATTGGTCACATATGCACATGGTGATTGGTGTATGCATCACGTAAAACGTCGTGTAACTGGGCGCCCCGTTTGTCTGTCTGCTTATTACAAGCGCGGCGCCGTCGCTTGCTTGTTCTCCTTACACTTCTTTGCTGGGTGTTTGATCTATCGTTTTTTCTGCTCTTCCTTTAACCGTGCCAGCTATTCTCAGTGCTGCAAGACCTGCAACAGCAAAGCACGTTTGGCCACCAGCCTATTTCTGCTCTCAAAGCCATGGAGCAGATGACAGCTAATGTGCTCCTTTGCATCATCAACTATATGTTCGATGAAGCATCTATAGTTGCACTAGCTTGCACCTCACGAAAACTGCACGCCAGAGTCACCTCTCAGCACGCATGGTGGCGCGAACGCTTTGAGCTGCAGTTTTCACAAGCAGACGCCAATGAGAGCGAGTGGCTACGCCAGCGTATTCAAGAGCATACTTTTAAACAGCGCACTGCAAAAAACCTTGGGCGTTCCATGAAGCTACACAAGAATGCGCCATTTTCATGGTTTGACGCCTACTGCAACCGCTGCGCGATCGAGCATCGTTGGCGCCATGGTGTATACACAGCACACTCACTCAGCAACGCGCCTAGGGCCTACCTAAGCGACACGCGACTTCAAAGCATACCGCTTGCCTCTAAAGGTGCCGCTCCACACACTGTAGCTGTTGCATCAAAGTGGCTGGTGACAAGCCAGCAACATCCCGTGTGGAGGAAAGAGCAGCTATGCTGGGGCGACGTGGATACATACGCTACAGAGATCATTGAATGTAAATGGTCACAGGAATACTTGGTCGTCATGACTGAGCGCTGCAACAAGACTGATTTTGGCAACAACCTATGCTCTTTACACGTCTGGCACTTTTCGGCGCTTCACAAGCCGCCGCGCACCATATTCGCCGGCCAGATTATAAGCAACGTCGACATCTACGATAACTGGGTGGTATATCTGTACCATGAAGCACCTATGGATGGTCCGCTCACTGTTTCTGCCTACAACCTGGCCGGTGGCTCGCAATGCACAAAGGCTTTGTCCGATACAGCCTCTTGTTCCATCCAATATGCCAGCCCAAAGGCAGTGAACATCATTCATTTGAACAGTAACTCCATGTCTGATCCGACTTTGGTTGGTATTGAGCTGTTACAAGACGATACGAAAGCCTTTGACCACCTGGCGGAAACAAAAGTCATGATGTGCAAGCGTGATAATATCTGGACTCGGCGCATCGACGACAGCAGATTTGTTGTCTGTGCGCCCACCAGCGACGCGCCAAGCACCATGCCGGAACCCAATTTAAGGCTCATGGAGGTATCCAATAGTGCAGAAGAGCCCTCACTGACAGAGGTGTGGTCGCAGAGCATCAGCGTTATGGACGTACAGCCGATTGTGTCTCGTAATCTGCTACGCGTAAAGCAAAGAAACGGCAGAATATCGCTGCGGAGTTTGCTTGATGGCACCGAGGTGCGTATGGACGTCTCTGGCTCATGGATTCACAGTGGCCTCTATCCGCCAAAAATTCAATGGCACAGGATTCCAGAGAAAACGGCCTGGCGGGATCCTCGTCGAGATGACACGCTGGCGATATCCCGGAGTACCAAGTGCGAGTCATCGCCCAGCGCACTGGCATACGCCCAAAATGATGTCGTTACTGTCTTAGACTATGCTGCAGATAACTCGCGCCAGCGGATATGGTACAGACCGCGTATTGCGTAAGCATGTCAGTCAAAGCAAGTTCTATCAACACGCATGGTACTTTACCGGGGCTAGACCTTTCAATTTATGGCACAATGCATTGTAGGCTACATGCTTGTTCGTTGGTGATATAGAGCAGCGCTTTTCCTGTGCTATCAGCGTACATGGGTGCGTGGCAACGTCGTTTTTTATGTCGTCTCGTTTTGGCTTTGATCGTTTCGCTTGATTACCGGGCAATGCAGCGCATAAACGAAATGTCTTTTTAGCTTCAATTTGCGCAATGCCAAAATGCACTCTAATCCGCGACACGATTCTCTCCTTATTGCTTCGGCCGCGGCCGAGTCTGGAAAGTGCCAAGTGTATTTTACCTACCGCGTGTGTCTTGTGGTGCATATACAGCAGTCATACAAAGATGGCGTTTGAGATATATACGTCTGAAGGCCGGCTGCTCGCAATATGTAAGCACATGATACGCGATATCATTGTCGCCAAGCACCGCACCAACATCTATCTACATTGCTCTACCTCACCATCAATACGTAGATCATGGTGCCTCAGTGCGGCCCAAGCACTCCCTTACCGCCCATATCTCGCCTTGGTAGCACTATAATGATGTCACCAGAGTGTTGAAGATGCCGTATTGTACTGCGGCCAAGCGCTACTCAAGTCAATCAGACCAGGGATGGCCGAATCTGTACAATACTTTACAAAAGCGGTAAGCACTGATTACACCTCTGTGCCCGGTTTGTATCGTTTCTGTTCGAGAATACCGTATCGACCGTAGAGGCGGTCAACTTGGTAAATCCAAACGGCCCCATCTCAGCCGCTGAACCCACTTTTCTGCGCCGCATCAACATCATTCTATCACTATAACATACATATTACCGCAGCACCGCATCCACCCACCTCGAGTTGCTTATTACTCTATAATACGACTCTTCCGGTGCTGTTGCGGCAGGTATAGTCGCGGTATACTGTTACACCAGCCATGTCGTTCTGGATACCCCCGGCCGCAACAAAATACTCGAAGAGGGCTGGGAAAAGAATGTGGCCCGTCTATGGGGCATTCCACTGCACGCACTCGGTGAAGTGGGTGGAATAGACTATGTCATGATGGCCCAAGGTGATCTGGAAGAGATCCGCCTGCGTTAGCGCACTCTGGTCATCCAGTACTTTTTCAACGTCCTCTTCATCTACTTGTTTATATACAACATAATCATTTCGGCGAAGGCCTTACTCCGTCAAAGGCGTCTGCTAGTCGCCTGGTGTTGTCTTATCCAAGCTCTTGTTGGACTGGTGCATACCTCGTGCTGTCTGGCGGCTAGCATGCCGAACGGCACAGCCTGCCGCCACGCGCTATGGACGGCTGGTGTTGGTATGGCAGTATCTTTTCTTTGTGTCTCTACCACGCTGCTGCAAAAGGCCTACATAGTACATAACAAAACAAGTGGCTACTGGCTACCGGTATAGTTCTTTTGCTTCCGCAGCCTCTCATCATCTATTATGCCTGAACAAGCCCGGGACTCATGGTACCCTTGGCTGGCTGCTTGAGCATCTATCCATTGGAGCTGCCATGGATTGAGCTGGCTCTGGACGCGCCCATCAACATTATATTTTTGGTGGCGTTTATCCTTGTTGTCTACCGCCAATACCGTCAGTTTGGCACAGATGCCTGGGCACAACTCATACATGACGGCATTCAAACGATGTGCATTATTGTGCTTTCCAGTCTCGTCTGCATGCTCTGCGTTGTGTTTGAGGTGGCCGGCGTTTTCTCCAAATTTTGCTTTACGTATGATTGGGTCATCACAGCAGCACCCTTGGGTCGTCACATTTCTACGCGGCGACGCACACAACGTCCGCCATGTAACCAGCGGGCAGCGCATGCGCTGCGAAAGTGTCCGCAAATTGAAACGGCACGATCGATACAGCAGGATAACATGGAAGCCGTAGAGCCGCTACCAAAGCCGCAACGCATGTCTAAGTAGTTGGCTGGCCAAGCTGAAGGCAGCAAACCGCTAATGTTGCTTTTCTCTGGAGGATACTTGACAAAGCTAGCGAATGCACGACCGAGTCAAGCTAATCGACTGACAGCCTGGCAGCTGTTTTATCATAAACATTTATGTGTAAGCGACGGCAAAAGCACGATATCTTGTGCAAGCAGACTGTGCTTTTGGTATTATGTCGCAGCACCATCATATGGAATGCATGCGCCTGGTTCTTGAGGGTCGCCAGTGACATCAGTAGCGCGTTAGCTCCGCTCATCATTTCGTTATTTTGCTACCAACATGTTCATATTCTAGATCAGCAGCACGTTGATCGTCGTTGCTGCTGCCGGTTTGTTTGTCAAAAACGCAATAAGGCAGCACAGTGAAAACCAATAGCATTACCCGACAGACTCCACGCGCATGATGCAATTTCGCTATTCGCTGCCACCTGCACGCTCTATGATACATACAGCCCACACTATTAGTGCGGTGCCAATAGCAAAAGAGAACCACCGTTTGCTGATACAGTTGAAAAGCATGCGTTGTGTCGCTGCTTTACCGTTTCTCTGTTGCCCATAATGACTAGTGCCGGCCTTGACGTGTTATGTACCGCCCATCGGCCAGCTCCTCTCCATTCCGGGTCCCGAAAAATTCATTGTTGCGATGGGAAATATCCAGCAAGTGTCATCTGCACCTGCAAAGTTTTTCCGAAATGGCGCATCAGCATCCGCTGCCTGCGAGCTCTACGATGCATGCAGCATGGGTAATGCAAAAGGAGCATGCCGGAATATAAGCGGGCACCCAGAGTTGTGCGGCATTGAGTTTGCACTGCATGTATCGCCCGTTTTCTAGCATTAGCATACCCTACCAACAATGCAAGTAGCGTGTTCAGCAAGAGAGGCACGTATGAATGCTGCTACGAGGACGGTCGTTTCGGAAGAGCGCGTCGTCGAGACAGTACCGACCGAGTCCACCATGTTGCCGCCAAGTACGATGCAAAAGTACTCCAACCTTCGCGTGACACTTGTTCTGCTTGGGTGTGTACCATTTCTCTAGTATCAAACACTTGCATGGCGCTTATCGTCGGATACGCGTGGTTGTCTGCACTAGACTGGCGCTTGCCGTACTCGCATCTTCCCTCGACCAAACGGTGGTTGCTACGGCTATGCCGCATATTGCAAGCGATCTCAATGGCCTGGAGCATGCTGCATGGATTGGCACAGCGTATCTGGTTGCCGCCGCTGCGGCCACACCAATCTACGGCAAACTGATTGAGGTATTTGGTGTGGCGCAGATGTGCCTATTATCCATCGCGCTCTTCTTGGCTGGCTCGCTTGGCTGCGGTCTGGCCTCGGATATGAACATGCTTATTGGGTTCCGCGCAATGGCCGGCATTGGTGGCGAGACCATGTTTGGCTTGTCTCTCGTGGCAATCGATGGTAAGTGCCGCTGATGCGCCGCCGACTGATGTGTACCCGCTAACCTCAAGTAGCGGTTGCGCCTCGCGGACGCAGGGCTGATCTACAGGGCGCTTTCAACGCCATCTTTGTCGTCAGCAGTCTTGTCGGCCCGATGATTGGCGGTGCATTTACGGACCGCGTCTCTTGGCGTTGGGTGGTAGGTTGCACGCCCGTACAGTTTGACGGCTATCTCAGGCACATCTCATGCAATTCTTTCGTGCATTTCAGTTTTACATCCACGTGCCCATTGGCATTATTGCCGCTTTTGCTGTCGTGTTTGTACTGCGCTTGGAGGGGACTGCTGGTTCGGCACGCGAAAAGCTGATGCGCATCGACTATCTGGGCTCTGCTGTACTCACCGGCGCCGTAGTGTCTTTGCTTCTGGCAGTTAGCTGGGGCGGCAGCACATACCCGTGGTCATCTACGCCTGTCGTTATCGCGCTTTTTGCCGCAATCATCCTGCTTTTCCTCTTCCTTTGGGTAGAGGGCTGGCTTGCCAAGGAGCCGATTATTGCCGGTAGCATTGTTTTTCAGCGCAATACGTTTCTGTCTTTGCTCGTTGCCTTTCTTGCCGAATGGGGTGTCTTTACTCTTATCTACTACATGTCTCTCTTTTATCAGGTACTCGCAAAACTCGTATCTGAATTACGCACTCGCAGCTAACCCACGCCCGCAGTTGGTTCGTGATACGTCCGCAATACGCTCTGGTGTGCTCTTGCTACCGTTCCTACTCTGCGTGTGCCTCTGGACAATAGGCACACCAATGATAGTTAAGCGTCTCAACTGGTGGATCTATCCGGCGCTGCTCAGCGGAGGTCTGGCGCTGGCTTCGGTTGCGCACGGATTTACGATTATGCTTGGCGAGACAGAGTACATCGCCGCCGAGTCAATCATGCTTGCATGCATTGGCATTGGCTACGGGTGCATTTCCTCCACCATCTATCTGGCCGGCCAGGCGTCGGTAGCGCAGCATGGTGAGCATTATCATACTTGCTTTGTGTCCAAGTATTAACGCACATATGCGCCTTGGTGCAGAGAGGCCTGTGATGATGATGCTCATAGCATTCGTGCAGCATCTCGGCGCTGCGGTAGGGCTTTCTGTCTCTGGCTCCGTGTTCAACAACGCACTAGCAAAGAACGTCATCAAACACGGTGGAAGCAGTGATGACCTACTGGTAAGCGCGCAACGTAGCAGCCCAAAATGATGCAAAACTAATGCAAAGCCGTCGGTAGTACATATCCGAGATGAGCGCCTCGCTAGACTCTTTGCACCGGCCACCGCGTGCTGCACTGATAGCCTCGTTCCGAACGCTTTTTATTTCCACTATACCTATAGTCTGCCTTGGCAGTATTAGCGGCATGTTTGTTCATCCAAGGCGCTGGTCTCTTGTTGAAAACGAGAATCACACACCAAACGACCCAGATGATGAAAAGACCATCTGCAGTTCGACATAGTCTAGGATATGGCAGTACTCTGTTTTTATCGGTACGCTTACCACCACATGTCTGCAGTTTATCATCTGGCCTGCCGTTCGCGTACATGTGTAGCCCGTATCGCTCAAGATGAAAAGCTCCGTCGCAACCATTGGTGTCGGTCCGGCCGGAAGCGCCGTACGCTATCATCTGCTGGGCCGGCTGACCACCAATGTGCAGTGCTATGCTGGATTGGGCGTATTCTTTATCATATCCTATGCATCCTCCTCATCTGCGCTATCCTCGGAGCCTGCAGCGTTTTCCTCTGTGCTCTGCTCGCTTTCAGACGTTGCATCGACGTCATCTTCGCCGGTGTCTACAGCCGTTTCAAATACATCGATCAGCTCGTGGAGAATGTTGATGCTGCCGACAGCAACAGCGCTTTCTTCGTTGCCCTGGCTGCCCGGTGTGGCAGTAACAGCTACCGAGTGTGCACCATGAGTGCGTCGTCCAGTGTCGTCGCAGCGCTCGCAAAGATACCAATTGCAGCGAGGGCACAGCCAGCCGATGGGTATCTGACTAGGCGTGGAGTCACAGCGAGCGCATTGCATCAGACGACAGCCGCGGCACAGTGCCACGTTAGGCCGGCAGCCACACTCAGAGAACTGGGCACACAATAGACACGACCAGCGACCACACCGACGACAGTGCGTTTCTCTTAGGCCAGTGAACCCGTCGGGATCACGATGCAGCGTGCAGCTGATCCGTAGCCTAGGACAGCGACATGCTCTTTGCGCGTCACAGCGGTTACACAGTTGCCCAGCAGAGTGATCTGTACCAATACAGACAACAGGCACGCCTGAAAACGGCGGACACGCATTGCAGCGATATTTCCCGCAGCCGCTGAAGCAGGTACGCTGCGGACGGCATGATGTGCACAAGTATCCTGGCCGTCTGCACACCTCGCAGCGATACCGCCGCTGCTCCGCCAGCTGCACCGGACATGCGGTGCACGGCATAGGCCATACTTCAATTAGGTTTTCGTCTTTGGCAAGTGCATCATTATCGCTATCAAGTCCATCGTCTATTGCTATGCCAGCGGTATATGTCGTGGCTGATGTTAGCTGGCTAGTATGCGTGTTTGGAAAAGGCGAATCAATGGGCAGCGCATCGCCAAGCGCTTTGCCCTTGGCCGATTTAGCCATCGCACTTGAAGCATCGCAGCTAGACAGTGTTTCCTCTTCAAGTTTCTTGCGAAGCGCTACACGACGACGCGCCCTCCGTTCGCGGTCCATGCCTCGCATAGCTTCCAGACACATCTCACTGGTTTCTCGATTGATTAACCGATTGCTAAAGTGCCAATGCAGACTGGCGTCGTGCCGTTCAGCCCGATCAAAATTGATGACGCGAAGTCGTAGTAGCTTTCCTATATTCCAGTAGCTGTTGAGAAGCTGTGCCACACTACCACGCGTGATTTCGCGGCATCGACGCACAGACAGCCACTCGAGTTGCTTGCAGCGCGCTAGTAGCACGGCCACCACGTTATCAGTGGCGCCTGTATCGTCCAGCCGAACCCGTCGTATCGCCGCCATGGCTGACCAGCCGAGCACGCCATTGAAAAATAACATAAACTGTTCTTCGCGCAGTCGGTTGCGCGCGTGAGCTGCCATGGTTGCTGTCAGCAGCTCGTTGATCTGCGTTTCACCGTTTATATCGTCCACTGCGGCATCGTTGACGTTGATGATTACCCAAGGATCTGGCACCGCGGGCGTGCTATTAACGGGCACTATAGCGCCAGCTGACTCACTGGCTAGGATGGCAGACAAGTTGCCAGTATTGCTGCCTGCCGGCAATAATGCACGCAAAAGGCTTTGCGTCGACAGATCCACGCGCCGCCAGAGCTCACCCGACTCCAGCACGAGTCGGTACATCCAGCGGCTGGTGGCCGACAGACGGCACAGTTCCACAATGTCCATCCATACTAGCAAACGCAGCAACAGTTCTTCTGGCAGCTGCGTCAGCTGGTGACATTCGCCGACGGTTTCGGTCATTGAAAATGCTGAATGCAATTGCGCACTGAACAAAGAGAATCAACACATGCACCACAAGACAAAAAAGTAATGCAAGCAGAAGTTGTAAAAGGCCAGCGACCGCAACGCCGCCAGTGGTGACGCACTCCTATGTGCATGCGTGTTACGTGCGAGCGCACCCACCACTCATTCGCGTACAGCATCAGCTGATCTGAACGCAGGCCATTGGGTAGTAGCTGTGCTCTGCATAGCGTTTGTATGGTGACAGCCATGTCTACAGCTAGGCTTGATCACGAACCACACATGGCAATTGCTAGTGCGCTGTGCGCTTGGACGTGCACTGTAGCATAGGACGACTGTCGTTAGCCTTGCGTGACAGCATGGCCACCTGTTGTACAGCTGATATCCCACGTTCGTGCCGTGCTGATGCATACTAGTGACGTATGCTACATTGTCAGTATCGACCATCACCAGTACAGAGCAAAAGTAACCGTAAAATGACCCGAGTTGTACAAGCACATGTTCAAACATACGCAATATCATGTGCACTTGTCTGCCGTTCATCATCAGGTGGCAGCCGATACGGGTGATGCGTAGTTGATCTACGTCAGTGGGTGGATACGCCCTTGTGACATGGCGCTGCACCTGAGCAGAGCATGCGATTACGTCATTAGCATTGCTGGGTTGCCAGTGCAGCAATGACCCGTGAAGGTTTGTGCACTGCATGGAACACTTTTGCAGCAAGCTAATGGTTTAGAGGCATCGACATCCAAGCAGACCTCCAGCTGTATCCATTGGACTCAGCAAGGTGTTGAGCCCCGACACTGGCCATTCTCTGGTCTGCAGCATCCGTCACACGACAAAGAACCAACCACATTGCAGCACAAGTCTCTACGTCAGCCAGCATTACTGCCCATGCAACGTAGGCTTTGCAAGTGTAGGAGAACGAAAAGAACGGTCTATTGAAGTTATGCACTGCAGATGATGTTGAAAGTGCACATGAGCGCAATATAAGCAAGCAGCGCAGAAGCGAAATAGGTAGTGGCACGTGTATAGATGCGCCAGAGTATAGCATTCTCTACGTGAGATCGCGCACGCCTGGTCTGCCGCGCATGCTGGCTCAAGCCCAGACGCTGGTCGATGCATCGTGCAGCAGCGCCTCTTCGTCAGTCAGCGAGCTGGCCAGCACATCGAGCACAGCACTGCCCGCCTTGGTCTCGAGCACCGCCAGATCAGCCTTGCTCAGCGACTCGTTCTTCTTGCGCTGGAACACGGCAATCATGGCCGCACCGGCACGGATGCTGGACTGGCCAGTCGGCAGCGGCGCAGCACAGCGTGCCAGGTGGAACAGCGCAAAGTTCTCCATCTCCAGCGAGACGGCGTTCGGGTAGCGCTGCTGGATACGCTCAATGTGACCGGTGTTGCGGTCCACAAAGCAGGGGTCTACGCGACCCTGCGCGGCGTAGAACGTGTCGGCGGTGACGTTCACACCCGAGACGACATGCTCGGCGCCGACCCTGCTGCCCAAGCTCTTGCGCAGGGCAGCGGTGACCTCGGCATCGCCCTCAAACAGGCTGGAGAGCGTGTAGCAGTCCTCGTCGCTGGGGACGGCGGCAGTGCTGCCAGCATGCGACAGGTCGGCGAACGCATCAAAGTTGCGCACCACGGCGGCCGAGGCCTCGGGCACAATGATGTCGCCCACTTCCGCGTCGGCGATGGAGCCGCAAGTGCCGATGCGCACCACGCACATGGGACCGTCGACGACCGCGCGCACCTCACGCAGCATAAAGTCCATCATCGCCATGCCCATGCCGATGGCAATGATGCTGACCGGGACGCCGTGGTAGCGGCCGGTGATGGTCAAAAAGCCGCGGTTGGTCTCGCGCACAAAGCGCGGTGCACCCTCGTCCAGCAGCTCGGCCAATCGCTTAGCACGCTCCGGATCGCCCACCGTGAGGATACGGTTGCACACCTCGCCGCGCTTCAGGCCAACGTGATAGGTGTGGCCCTCGGCGTCCATAGGAAAGTTGGCATTCTTCATATCAGACGGCATCTTGATCGATAGTTGCGGGCGATAAGGCAGCAGCAGCAGCAGCCAGAAAAAGGCAAAAGAGGCAGGAGAAAAGCACAGGTAGAGCAGAAATGAGCGTGTCTTGTCGGATGCCCACCTCAGAGACCAGCAAGCACGCGGCTTTTATCCACGCCCAGAGCACGTGTCCGACCGCGACTAATGCAGAACAACGGGCATGAAACACACAACGCATGGCCACAGGCTCCACATGAGTTATGCGCCGCCGGCAATGCGGCGGATACTAGGTGCGCCGCGGTTGCTGTGTGCTGCGCCGCTCGCCCGCCCTGCTGGTGCCGCTTATTTGCCCCGCCCGAGCGGACTCACACGCGGCGCGTCTGCAACCAATACTCCGCTCCCTGACCGCGCAAGGCTCACCAGGGTGCCCGGTTGGCGCCGACCGTTGCATAGCGTTGGCAGGCTGTTCCCATCGACTTATGGCGTGCTGACTGCCGAGCGCCAAGAACGCAAGCTGCACTGCTCTGCGTGGTGATTTGCTCCTCCTGACCATCAAAGGCGGTGATGATGATGATAGACCAGTGACGATTCACCCAAACACGGCTCCATCAGCTATTTTTAGCCTGCCTTCCTTCTTCCGACGCTTCGTCATCAGCTGAACAGCCTGTGCGGCCCTCGGATATAAAAGCTTGGACGCAAATACCGGCTCTCGTCATTCATATCCAGCAAACCAAGCACCTCGCATTCACAGCAAGCACCCAGCACTGCATTTCATTGCCGCCACATCCAGCATCCGATCGTCAGATCACACCTAGCACGTTTGTCGCGCTCCGCTTTCCGAGTCCCATTACCATCATGCGTGTCATTGCCATCACCATCGCCGTCGCTGCCCTGGCCGTCATGGCCGCTGCCATCCCGCAGAATCAGCCTCCCAACCAGTCTTCGGCCACGCTGCCGACCTTGTCTACCACCATCACTGGCACCACCACTGGCACCACCACTGGCACTGGCACGCTAACCACTCCGACGTCGACCAGCAGCGGTAGCAGCACCACGCCAACTGGCACCACCAGCCCAACCTCGGGTCAGCCGACCTCTACCAGCTCGACCCAGTCGACTTCGAGCACCACCTCTTCCGGCTCCGGCAGCTCGAGGTCGAGCACGAGCTCTCGGACGTCGCCCACGCCCACCGATGACAGCAACAGCGCCGGTCGCATCCTCAACGACCAGAGCATGCTCGGCCTTGTTGCCGGTGCGGTCGGTGTCATGATGGCTCTGTAAGCGCCGCAGTTCTTGGCGGCCGCCCAGCCTGATCCTATGTTTTAGCTACTATCATTGCATAGCACATGTTGCGTCCTCTGCCATTGCAGGCGCTAGCGCCAGTTGTGTCTACTAAAGCTTGGTTACATTACGTTTTGCGTGCGGCCCGTGTTTACCCATCATTTTCTACAAGGCCGCGTTGGTACACTGTGGCCTGTACCGCTGATGCCAAGAGATGAGACTTGTACTTCGCTATAATGCAGTGCGGCAGCTCAT
>KZ992882.1:0-13330 GCA_003614735.1 Thamnocephalis sphaerospora | reverse complement strand
ACGGCATGATTGCGTGTCAGCTGAATACATTTTGGCATCTTTCACTTGGTCTTGCATTCCATCACATTTCTGCCTTTGTAATCAAACTGGACACAGTAACTTATGCGACGCGCTGAGGGTAGAGGCAGTTTATCTTTGATAGCTGCAGCGACAGCACACTCAGCTTAAAGCTTTGCGCCAACCAACTCGCCACGGTTATCGTATTCATTGTAGCGCTCCCAGTCAAGAGCGATCGGCGCAAACAGAAGCTCGTCCGGAATGCCAAAGCCATCCACGATGTTAATGGCACGCGGGGCCAGATCGCGGATGCGCTCCGACAGCAGCGACGGCAGCGAGTTGCCGGTGGCGCGGGAGAGATGGCCACGTGCCAGGTACCAGGCAAGGTCGCGCTCGACAATGGCCAGGGCATAGATGCGAGCAATATCCACCAGCGTGTCCCTATAGGCAGATATGTTAGCAAATGGGTCGTTCGACTGTATAACTGCGCTTGCTTACTTGAGCGGGCCGGCAGGCGTCTTGCTGATAACCTCAACACACTGCTCCATGCAGATGCGCTCGCCATACAGGCGCGAGGTAGCCTGAATCAACTCCGATTCTTCGTACATCCAGACCTCAAAGATGGATTTGCCCGACGAGGTACCCTTCTGCATGCGCTGGCCCAGCTGTATAGCGCAGCGTAGGTGGAGACAGGGGCATAGTCATCACGCGCATTAGCTTGGGCTACGGGGACAGCACAA
Source organism: Thamnocephalis sphaerospora (assembly GCA_003614735.1). Taxonomy (NCBI): domain Eukaryota; kingdom Fungi; phylum Zoopagomycota; class Zoopagomycetes; order Zoopagales; family Sigmoideomycetaceae; genus Thamnocephalis; species Thamnocephalis sphaerospora. Next base: position 12,593 of record KZ992882.1, on the reverse strand, counting down.
ATACTCAGCTTACCTCGGCCAGGTTGGTGTTGGACTGCAGACGGATCAGATCGCACAGCGCGGCGATGTCCTCAAGACCCCAAGAGTCGGGCGAGCCGCTGCGGCTGATAACCGGCAGCTTTTCCACGCCCTTTTGCACGTCCGCTAGTAGCTCCTTGGATACCTTCTGCATGAGCACCGAGTTGTCGCCCTCGGCGGTAATACCCTGAATATCAACCGAAAAGCCACGTGTAAGCACGATGCAGCGGCCAAATACTCGTAAGCTTCCAGATACTTGCCGCGTGAGCAAAGCCGATCGTCGAAGAGAGGCGCGAGGCGCGCAGATAGCCCTGACCGCCGCAACGCTCGCGGCACGTGGTGCCAACGCGCTCCGCATTCCAAGTGATAAGCGGCTTGATCACACAGCAGAGGCGAACCACAGTGTTGTGCGGGCTGGCCGGGTTCATCCACACACGCTTGACATAGTTGAGACCAATGTTGAGCGCGACGGTACGGGCCAGTAGCGGGATCAGAGCACGCTGTTGCAGCTGGTACGAGAGAATCGAGGCGTCAGACTTGCCGCTGGAGCCTACAGTGAGGCGGGTGGCTGCATAACGCAGGGCAATAACCAGCGCCATTCTGGAGGCGGACATGTTCATCGCGGCAATGCACAGACGACCGCTGAGCAGCTGGTCGGCGACAACAATAAAACGTCTACCAGGTAATTTGTCGTGTAAGCATCGTATACCTACGCCACACCGTGCGCAGTTACTTACGCGCGGCGTCCCTTGATGGACGAGGTAAAGGTGCCGTCCTCGGCCACTTCCGAGTAGCGGTTGAGCAGACCCTCGCGCGGGATGCTGTTGATTCAAGGGAATTTTGATGGTGGCGACAGTGGTGTGAGTATCAGGCTGGTGGTACAGCGAACGTCAACTACGCGTACCGGACATGGTCAAAGGCAAGTAGGGCATTGTCGACGCCATCCAGCTCGTGCTTGCGGCCCATGTCGCGGATGGTCACACCCGGGCACACGCTGTAGTCCTCGTTGCGGATGCGAACCAAAAAGGCGTGGATGCCTGGCGAGGTATTAGCACCGGTGTGTGTACTGAGCAGGCATACCGGCTGGTATTTGCTCACCTTCCTGCTGGCCGCCCACCTCAAGCTGGGCAAACACCACGCAGTACTTGGCGTGGACAGCACCGTTGGTGATCTAACGTTGTTGCTGCTGCTTAGCAGAGCGATACGTACACGCCATTCGCTACGACACTACGGTGCTTACCCAGTACTTTTGACTCTTGGTGGACGGACTGTTGATGATAAACTCCTTGGTAGCCGGGTCGTACTTGGCCGTGGTCTGTTGCGGAATGCGTGTGCGCGTGTGAGCCAAGCCCTGTCGCCCCCATGCATCTGCCATCGCTCACCTCCATCTCAATGGCGTTGTTGCCGTAGCCAAGCTCCGTCAGACCAAAGCAGCCCGTCGAGTGCAGCGTGTCAATGTTTGGGATAAGGTGGCGGTGACGCTCCGTGCCTAGCTTGAGCACCGTGCCACCAAACTGCAAGGTAATTGGTGCGTCAATGACCCGGCCATCTTACGCGTATCGACGCCAATTACACACCAGATTGAAGTTGACCGTCAGCTTTGTCGCCATGCCGGCATCGACCAGACCGGCCACCTCATGCACTGCGAATAGGATTAGTACGGACTGGCTGATGGTGCTGCATCGCGTACCGCCACTTGCCAGCAAAGATGTTGAGCGGGTTGGTCTCAAAGTCTAGCACGGAAATAAAGCCGGCCTCGCCAATATTCCGCAGGCGCTCGTAAGCCAAATCGCGCTCCTGGTCGAGCGGGATATCAAAGCGCGGCGTGTAGAGTTCACGGCGCTCGATCATGAAACGCTTGACGCGCTCGCGGTTGTCGCGGTTGTCTGGGTCCAGAATGTGGTTGAGCGCCAACGGGTCGAACGTGTACTCGGGCAGAGTGGCACGCGTGCGCACAAACGCAGAGGCCGACGGCGAAGACGAGGAGGACATGGCGCTGGAGTAAAGTGAGGCGGCGGTATGTGCTGTACACGAAGCTGGCGTTGGTAATGGAGCTGGTGGCGGTAGCGGTGGCAGCGAGGTGATGACGGTGTGGAAGTTATATGTGGAGAGGGTGGCGACTGCATCACCAGCACGCGGCAATCTCATTGCCGCCTAGCACGTGACCGTGCGCGATTCACCATGAAACCGAGATGCCACCACCTTTGTCGAGACACACTCAGGGTAGTCTTCGTGCACGTGATTCTTTGAATGGTTGTGCGCGCGCATTAACACGACGGGCAAACAAATGCCGGAGATGGCCTGTTGCTACGGCTGGCAGCTCAGCAGAGTACGCGTTCGGAGCGACACGTGCCGAGTCTACGTTGCAGAAAGACAGTTGATGAGGGACAGCGTATTTGCATTTGATATGCGACTGCGTTCTTTTATTGACCGTCGTCATGAGCAGTACTGTTAAACTGGTCTAGAAAACTGACTATGCTCTGGTCGGTGTAGAGTAGATCTCGCGCAGCAGCAAGCCAGTCTCGTGCAGCATGCAGTGTCTTGGAGAACCCAGACAAGTAGACATGTGCCCAGCGTAGACGACGCCACTCCACGGGCTCAATCGTGTCGGTATCCATGTTCTGTAGTTTTCTAAGCAGCATGGCCAACTCGGCAGGACGGCGCATTTGTGCTGCCTGTGCTTCGAGTGCCGCGTCAATGGTAAGCACTGCGCGTAGCTGAGCTACACCTAGCATTTCATGCGAAGCGAGTGCTTTCTCCAGGTCGTTTGGATGTTCTACTGGGTCTCCGCACACCTGCCACTGCAAGCCATTAGATGTGGGCGATACGGACAACTCGTCTGCCGTCAACACACACAGGTACATCAGCGACAGGGCGTCCGGTGCTAATAAAGCTGACCAGCCAATGAGAGACAGTATGTCCGATGAGCTGGTAGTGCTGTTACCTGTTGCTGCTGTTGCTACGCCATTCATTGCTTGGCCAGTTGGCCGCTTCAGCTGGATGATAGGAGACATAGACCACTGTTTCATCAGCTGTCGCTTAGCCGGAAGCAGCCAGTCGACACCGTCTTCATCCACGTCGGTTCCGCCCGCAAGCAGTGGTGCCACTATCGGACACGTTTCGTCCACCGCATTGTCCTCTAGCGCAAAGCCGTAGTTAAATAGCAGTTCTGCGTTTGGCTTGTCGCCGTAGGAATACAATAGCTGGACGGGGGATGTCGTCTTGGTAGCGGAGAGTTGTCTACCATACACACACAACTTTACAGCACCATCATTCATTACCTGCCAGCGTGCGTTAGTGTTCTCTCCTGCGTGATTGCACATATCGATAAGCGGCAACAGTGCCCGGCGAAGCGTGTAGCTTCCATTGCTATCATCGCTGTTGCTTGCGTCGCTGAAAAACGGAACCTCTAGCACTCGCGACCAGTAGATAGCATCGGCCCAGCGCATTTCATCAAGTGTAATGTCGGCTGCAAGCGTCGAGTCTAGTCCTGTAGACACGGACGCGTCAGCCAGCCGCTCGCGAGCATATCTGCTGTATTGTTGCCATTCTTTGCCTTCCGTCTGTAGTCGCTTCTCCTTGCGGCATACTGCTTCTGCTAGCGGCGATCCTTCCAGCCAGTCCAACGCATTCATCATGGGCTGATCTGCCTCTATTGCCTCGGTGGGCGCATGGCGTGTCCATTGTACCGGCCGATTCATTTCCTCCAAAGAGGGCAGCCAGCGCACGTACGGTAGCAGCGGACAATTTTGCTCACGCTCTTGCCGCAGCACACGTGCATGATGAATTAGAAATGCCATCAGCGTATGTCGCTCCGCTTCTTCGTCCAAATTGTCCGCCGTCCCCTCCAGCGCCTGATTTTGCTCTAGGGTGTGGTCCGAGGAGCATACACCAAGCTCTATGAGCCATGCATGCAAAACGGGCCAGTGCGTCCAGGCCATAGCATGAATGCGTTCTGCAGTCAGCACTAGCGCCGCCGGCAACACGGCCGCTGTCCATGCCTGCTCTCCGCCCTGACAGTCTGCCGTCGTGCTACCCTGCTGTTCCGTTGCAGCTCTGCTAGTACCAGAGTCGACATGAATGGCAGCTGCGTCGCTGTCAACGTAGAGTCCGTAGCCACTGTCGGCTGTTTTACGCAGCTGCACTGTGGGCGATAGACGTGTTCCCTGCGCTTTCAACCAGCTCAAGTAGGCATTGGCGCTGGTGGCGGAAGCAGGGCGCGTAGTGCTCGTTGGAGTGGACATTTCGAGGAAAGAGTGGTGAAATGGCATTCATCTCCGTTTACGTCACAACGTTCTCACCACACTCGCACAAGATGGCTCCATCCGCCTGCAATGTATCCTTTCTTCCCTTGCCGCTTCTCGCGCCCAGTTCAAGCCGACCTAGAGCCAGTATGCAACTAGTCCTGCCAGCTATGCGTGGGAGATGTGGTGTATGGGCCGCTGCTGCTGTGTTGCCTAGAACCGCCACAGCGCGTGCATTTGTCCGATACTCGCACACTGCTGCAGACGACGCCGTTGTCAAGGTAAAGTCGAACGGTAGGGAACTAGTTCACCGACACTTACACTAGACGACCTTTGCAGTCCTTGCGCCCGCCCACGCTTGCGCTGCGGGACCGACTGTTGAATGGCGAGCGCTACGCTCTTTCCAAGGCAATTACCCTAAGTAGATATTCAGGTCGCGGTGTCTGGCGCTGGCTGCGACGGCTGACCTGGCGACGGTGCACATAGTTGAATCGACGCGGCAGGACCACCAGCAGGAAGCGTCACGACTTCTCTCCGTACTTTTGCAGTCACAGTCCGCGCGCGGGGAACAGCCAGGCAGGGCTAGCCTTGATAGACGCACGTTTCGTATTGGTCTGTCAGGTCCGCCGGGCGTAGGCAAGTCGACCTTTATCGAGCGCTTTGGTCGTATGCTGCTCGAACAGGGACATCGAGTTGCAGTACTGGCAAGTAGCATGTAGCATGCATTGGTGGTGCGCAGCGTGCAACACTGATCATTGCGTATCTACAGGCTGTAGATCCGTCGTCCTCTAGAACGGGCGGTTCCATTCTAGGTGACAAGACGCGGATGCCGGAGCTCTCTCGCGATGAACGTGCCTATATCCGACCGTCGCCTAACCGTGGCTCCCTGGGTGCGTGTTGAGTGCGGTACTGCCGGCAGCGAACGTCTGCTAATGCGCTTCGTCTAGGCGGTGTTGCCCGCAATACTGCCGAGGCCGTGATGCTTTGTGAAGGTGAGATGGCACGAGTATCTACGCAATCAAGGGTGTGACATATGGATAGCTGACACGCGCGCATGCTTGTTAGCGGCCGGATTTGATATTTGCTTGGTGGAAACTGTGGGCGTTGGTCAGTCTGAAATTGCCGTGGCTGAGATGGTGGACATGTATGTGCTATCGAGTTGCTCGTCAATACTGGCGCTGCTCACTGCTTTGCTCTGTCGCACTTTAGGTTTTGCTTGTTTGTGCCGCCTGGAGGTGAGGCTACGACTGCACGGCGGAAATAGTCGGTGGTAGACACTTATGCTTGGCACTGTCGACTGAAACCATAGGGGGCGACGAGTTACAGGGCATGAAGAAAGGCGTTGTTGAGCTGGCGGATCTTGTTGTGGTCACGAAAGCCGATGGCGATCTGTTGCCGGCAGCCCGAGTTGCTCAGCAAGAGTACACCAGTGCTCTTAAATTTGTCCAACCACGCATTTCAGAGTGGAGGCCCAGGGTGCGTTCGCCGTAGTAGAAGCGGCGTGCTCGCGAGTGACACGGTGCTAACGACGATGTATACCTCGGATGTGCAGGTGACACGCGCGTCGGCCAAGAGCGATGAAGACATGGTCCGTGTCTGGGAAATGATGAGCCAGTATCGCGATGCTATTGTGGTAGGTGGCGGAACGTGCGTGCATAAAATACACCAAATAGACAGGCTGCGTCTTAGGAAACCGGTCGACTTGAGAAAGTACGCGCTAGCCAGCGCACGCAGTGGATGTGGCGTGAGGTATCGGCAAAGCTAATGCAGCGGTGAGTCGTCCCGAGGCAGCAACTGCAGCATAACTATGATGGCTGATACTGTAACGTCTTGTGGTAGACTTCAAGAAGACAATGCCGTCCAGATACAAGCCAAGCAGCTGGGACCACGGGTGGCTGACGGCCATATTGCGTGGGGCGATGCTGCCGAGCGTCTTATCCAGTCCTTTCTCAAGCATGGCGGGCGCTCGTAATGCGTGCCTGTACGTCATCCTTTGGATCAATAGGAACACTGACCATGCGCCTCTGATGGCGGACAATGACACAAGGAACCCCGCATGTTGTGAAGGGCGGATGGTCATTACGTTTCCATGGGGGAATACAGCGATGCATCTTTGATTACATGGGCGTAGCGTGGCACCCCTCGTCAACTTGGCGGCCTAACTAGGCAACCGCAATACCGGCGACAATTTGGTTTCTCCCAGTGGTTACTGTTACCTGTTGCATCCAATGCGTGCTATAAAATACGTGCTGCACTGAATTGACGCTGCGTACATCCCTAGTTTCGCCACCCGCAGTAAGCATACCAAGGTGCTATCAGTAGACACAAACATGCGAGCCACCATTATTAGCGTTTTTATTGCCTCTGCATTGGCGGCAGCCATCAACAGTTTGCCAGCCGCAGGTGAGGGTGTAATTTTATACGCGTGTATACACGCACTAACGCGTCGCTGTCTAGCATCGCCATGCAGCAGCCCAAGTCATGCAAGGGTAGCTGCGCAACAGCGACCCGTCCCAGTAAAGATCCTGCAGACAAGCAAGAACATGGATGCTAGCACGCTACGTGAGGAGCTTTCTGGGGTAGGCGTTAACGCGCTACTGTCCACCATAGCAGAAAGCACTGCTAGCGAAGCAGCACCCTGGAAGACGATGATGCGTGAGCGCCTATTAAACGCCATGTTCCATGCAGCGGCGCCGGCAGCTGACAAGGAAATGCAGGAGAATGCCCTAAAGGCCACCATCGCTGTAGTGAATGCTCTGGCTCCAGTCGCGGAGGCTAATCTCATCTCACTGCTGAATACCGCAACAGCGCCAACGCCGGCGCCGACAGCAGCACAGCAGGATCCTGACCATGAGCAGCATGCTGAGACAGAGGCACCCGTCAACGCAGCGCCGTCCACGCTCTCTATCGCCGAGTAGAGCACCCCTTGAAGACGTTGACCAGGGGCAGCTGCGCCATGTGGACCACGCTGCCCATGTAAACAGGCTCACTAGTTCCTCCGCCATGACAATGACTAGTTGCAAAATAGAGGCTCTGCCTACCTAGCAGTGCACGTAATTGGTACATCTCCTGTTTTATACGGCGAGCTGTAGTCTGCTCTAGAGTGTATTAAAATGGCCTGGTACTGCAGTTAAACCGATATGCCGCTATACACGCGCAGCGTGTTCCACGTCGGACCCCTCATCATCATCAAACTCATGCATCCAGTCACGGTTGTGTGCCAACATCAAATAGTCGGCCTGCATCCGTGCGCGGCGTTGGCGGTATCGATGATCAATCGCCAGTGCAATCAAAATGCCGCAGAAAGACCCCAGTAGATTGGCCTAGTTGTAGAGACAGCGGATAATGAACAAGTGCACTATCACACTATGTTCACGGCAACGTACCAAAATATCGTATCCATCAAATGTACGGTACTGTCCGCGCGCAGACACTTTTGTGAGCTGATGTACGTAGTGATGTCTAAAGTCACTTACCGGTAGCATATCTTGAATGAACTCGCTCACTATACTGGCCACTACCATACCACCAGCTACAATTGTCACCGTCCAGAAACGTGGACCATCCCACACGAAAAAGCTCAAGGTTGACAAGAGAGCGAAGCTAGTAAAGTGTACCGCCTTGTCCCAGAAGGGCAGATGAATTGGCGTAAAGCCCAGCACGGCCATCAGCAGCAGGACGGCAAGCCAAACAAGCAGAATACGCGGCCGCAGCCGGTGTAGCACTTCATCCTCTACCCAGTCGCGCACACGGCGTGCGCTAACAGGAAGCCGTGCCATGTTGCTAGCTATCGCTATGGCGTGAAGACTGCTAGATGGGACGTATGGACGAATATGCAATGAGGGAGAGGGGGGAAACAACAAAGCTGTTTCCGCTGAGCAAACCGCCCGGCACTTCGTTTTTCTTCTTTCTCTTTACACGATCGACCAAGGCATCGTCGCAGTGGCAGACCGTTGCAATGGCGCTGAAAAGGTCCGGAAAGCGGAGCGTGCGCTCTGCCGACATTGTAGACAAGAAGCGTGCACGCAGGCAGTCGCAGGAGGCGTCTGCAGTGCCACACTCGACAGGCAGTCGCGTTGACGCGGAAGAGCCTGAGGTTGGCTCGTCTTATCGTACGCTTTTCAGTATGCTGAAAAAATCGCGCAAGGCAAAGCAAAAACGGACGGAACACTCAACTGGGACTGCCGCAGAGAAGCGCCGCCAAAAGGCGAGCAAGAAAGAGAGCGAAGAAGAGAGTGGCGAAGATATCGACTCGCCGAGCGACGACGACGAGCGCGTTGCTCCCAGTGACGACGATGAGTACGATGAAGAAGATAGCGGTGATGAAAGTGATGTGGCAGCTCAGTCGCAGTCGGGTGAAAAGGGCGATGGTGAGTTGATGGTGCACGAGCGCGGACGCGCTGCTAGGTTAGCCGTTAGTGGCCGTATTTTAACGATGGCAAAATAGCGTATGAGCGTCACTTTGGCGAGCAGGTGTCGGCAGGATTGAATGAGCGCGTTACCATGGTCGAAGAGAAGCGGTGGCGCTGTTTGACGGGTGAAGACCGGGCTTTGCACCAGGTTGCCTGGTACGATTTGAACAGCGCAGACGAGACCTTTGCAAAGGCGGCTTCTAGCGTTTTGAGTGCATCGGCCGGCAAGTTTAAAGTGAAAAAACGCGTTCAGGATGCCTGGATCAATCTTTATAGCTCAAAGAGCAAACCTGGCAAGTGGCGAATGTGATCGCGGATAGTGTATATGAAAGCTTATTCGCGTTCATCCATACGCCCGCTGCCAGATACCAAGACCGCCCCGGCCAAGATGCAGTTTACGCCACTGCAGCTGAAGTTAATGGCAGCAATGCACGGCTATCGGGACCTGCTGTATACGAACCGTACACAGACCGACGCTGACGCCATCCGCAACGTCTACGCCCTACATATTCTCAATCATGTTTACCACACGCGGGATCGTGTGCTCAAAAACAACATGAAAATAGTACGCTGCCAAGCGGAGGAAAAAGAGACGCCCGAAGTGCGCGACCAAGGCTTCACGCGTCCCAAGGTCCTAGTAATGCTGCCGACACGCAGTGCTGCTGTGCGCCTGGTGGATGACCTTATCAAGCTCAGCGGCTGCGAAAGTGTTGTACGTACTCTCGGCCGTGACAACAGGTGGTAGCGATCAAGCAAGTACATGCCGATGGGCTAACGTGGTGTGCAAATCATAGGACAAGAAAAAGCGATTCCAAAAGGAGTTTGGAACCATCAAGGAGCTCGAGGCTGTTGAGGATGCGAGTAAACCAGGCAAGTAGTGCGTTCGCCTGCCTCGCTTCTCCACCCAATCTCGCCAGGTAGCATACTAATACATGGATGCGCACCGGCAGCTGACTACACGGCCTTTTTTGGCGGCAATTCGGATGACCACTTTCGCGTCGGCATCAAGTTTACGCGCAAGACGATGAAGCTGTTTAGCGAATTCTACGCATCAGACGTTATTATTGCATCCCCTCTGGGTTTGCGGACAATCATTGGCGCACAGGGGTAAGCTACGCACAGATTCTTGCGATATTTTGGTGCCGTGCTGACCAAGCCACATTGTCTCGTAGGGAAAAGAAGCGTGACTTTGACTTTTTATCATCCATTGAGATGCTGGTGATGGATCAGGCCGACGCCTTTCTCATGCAAAATTGGGATCATGTAGAGGTGAGCGACCGCGACGACGAATGGAGGCATGCATGCGCTTACTGAAGTGACGTGATCCAATGCCTGCCACGTTGGATTTTAGCACGTCTTGGACCATCTCAACCTGATTCCAACCGATTCGCACGACTGCGACTTTTCTCGTGTCAAAAACTGGTATCTGGATGGCCGGTAAGCTTTGCTGTGAAGTGGTATAACAGCGGCGTTGGCTTACGCTTTCGGCTTTGTCCATATCCAAACATCTAGTGCCGCTTACGTTCGGCAGACCTTGATTTTCTCGGACTACTTGGCGCCGGAGCTAAACGCTCTTTTTGCAAAGTACTGCCGGAATGTGGCGGGTAAAATCAAGACCAGACAAACATGTGGCGGCTCTATCAACGAAGTATCCCTGCAAGTTCAGCAGGTATGCCGAAAGTGCGCGTCAGTGTCGGTGACTGAATATCTATGTTCGCTCATCACTTGCGCCTGATCGGCAGATTTTTTCGCGCGTCGACTGTACCTCGCTTGCCAAGGAAGCCGACATGCGCTTTAATCATTTCAAGGAAAAGGTGACGAAAAATGCGCACGCCACGATACTGGCCCTCTCTCATCGTTGCTCGCTGGCCATACCGTGCCTCAGGTTTTCCCCGCGCTGAAACAGTCGGCGCTGCAGCAGACAAGTACCATGATCTTCATCCCCTCCTATTTTGACTATGTGCGCGTACGAAACTACCTGGACGAGCTTGATGTCAACTTTGTCGAAATCTGCGAGTAAGTGTAGGCTTACATGCAACTGTGGACAAAGCACTGACGCGGGCGGTGGCAGGTACACCGACGTCCCAGAAACGACACGGTCACGCTCCGTCTTTTACCACGGCAAATGTGACTTTATCCTCTACACGGAGCGTGTTCACTTTTACCGCCGGTATGTAGACACATCGCAGCGATCAGGTGCCGCTGACACCGTGCTAACATCCGTGACGACACACAGCTACCGCATTCGCGGCACCAAGCACATCTTTTTCTATCAGTTGCCAGAACACGCGCACTTTTATCCCGAGTTGCTAAGCACGCTTGCCGACGCAGATGACGGTCTGCGCGATCTGACTATTTCTGCCTTGTATACGCGCTACGATCAGCTACGTCTGGAGCGCATCGTAGGCTCACAGAGAGCTACGCGTATGATCCGCGGTGAAAAGTCAGCCTACATGTTTGCTTAGTGCCTTGTTCGCGTTCATTAAGCGCCACTTTTGGTGCAAACAAAATAGACTGCCTGCTTTACGCACCGCCACTATGTTCGTCCAGCCGCCACATCCGCCATCCATTCCTTGACCGAGCCTAGTCTGTCATTTGCTTCACTCGTCTCCTGAAGAGAAGAGCACGCCACCTCTTGTACATCATTGGGCAGGTGATCAAAACGGAATGTCTCGCCCTCGTAGCCAAGATAGCGCTCTGCCGCGCTGTGCTGCTCTTGTTCGGCGGTCTGAGAGTCTACGGCGGCCGTGCGTGTTACGCGAATACGATCGCTGCAATCCAGAGCAAGCGTTGCATATAAGTGATATACCCAAGTAGTAGTGTCATCACCACATGCGACTACCTACATTTCTGTCTCGAGCATTTCCCGGCAACGCTTCGGTGCATAGGCAGTTGCCAAATCAGCCTTATGGCAAGCCAGCAGAATGGGTATTTCACGTTGTGCTACACGCGAATCAGTAAGTATGTCGTAGAGATATCTACGCAACAGCAACGGCATATTAGCATGCTCTCAGAGTCGAATGAGAACCAGGATGGTACTTACTCAGCCACCTGACGTATATCCTTGCCCAAGCGTGCCGCATCCAGAACAAACACAATACCACGTGCCACTGGCGTGAAATGATGGGTCTGATAGCGTAGCTTTTCGTGCCCAGGCACATCTATTACACGCGTGCAGAGCTGCGTATAGTTTCGATCAGTGCTTTTGCTCAGCAAGGTGGCACGCCTAAAGACAAACCAGCGCGTACCTTCCCTTCATCGTCCAATGCTACCATGACACTGTTATCCTTCAAAGATGTGTGTGTTTCCACCCAAGCGTCGTGCTCAAGCTGATGTGAACAACCGTCAGCTTGTAATCGCGCATTGATAGCCTCTACAGCGTGTCGCTCACCCGAGCCAGCATATTGGTCTTGCCACTGCCGCGCGCTCCCACCAAAAGAATGGAGTCTGCCTTGACACCACTTGCACGCCTAAGGTAAACGGCTGCAATTGCTACACGTAAAGCATAGCGCACGTCAGCACCCCATAAGCGAACTAGCCACGCATTAGCAACTTGATCACCTACCAATGCTAACAATAGCAACAATCAGAAGCAACGCTGGTAGGCCAAATAGCGCTACTTCATTTTTGCCTGCAGAGGCATGGCTATGTGTGGCGGCAGGGGCGGTGGTAGACATGGCGGTGATTGTAGATAAAGACGAATGGCGAGCGAAGTGAGAATGCATTGGCCTCTATTACAGCGTCCAACACCTTATACCAACTTGCACAACTAGTCAGTTTGACCTCAGCCCACAAAGACTAGCCGCAGTGACCATTTATCAATATCATGTGGCCGCCTACCACTTGATGTAGCCCAATATTACTACATGGTCACGCAAGGCAAGAAGAAGAGTGCACGACATAGTAACAGCAGCTGTAC
>KZ992881.1:0-13400 GCA_003614735.1 Thamnocephalis sphaerospora | reverse complement strand
TCATCGGATACGCGATGATAGTCGCGTGTGTTGAGATCGCTATGATGTGTTAACACAGCGGCTGTTAGCCGCTCCCTATCCAGACAGCAGCCTACCTTGCCTGATAGGACTCGCAAGCACGCGTCGTGGTAGAAAAGCACGCACTACTACGTTGAACCGGCAAGCGAGCAGCATATGAACTTGGTGTGTTTACAACCGTGGCTGTGGTGTGGCCTGGCGTGTGGAGCCAGCGGCTCAAGGGTGCGATGGCAGGGAGGCCAATAGACCGAGCACCTGGCACTGCTGTCCGCGCCACAAACGTGCGTGCGCGTAGAGCCAGAGTACGTGTAGCGTGCGGTAGTGACATTGAAGCAGGAATTGGAATGCGAAGTGGCGATGAGGGTTTGAGCGCAGGCTCCACGGACGCCCAAAAGGACCAGCCGCGTGCTGTTTTTCTTCTTTTCCTCTCTAGCCACGGAACAAACAGCACCGTGTGCTTCCTTTCTTCCCTCTCTTGTGCTTTAAGCTACGGCTACTCGGGCTTTCTCAGCATTAGACACATTGGCCGCCATGGATGACGCGCCGCTGCTGTTGAATATGGTGGAGACTGGAGGTGGAGGGGGACGAGCCAAGCAGCAAGGTCAGCGCAGCAAGCGCAGGCAGCAGGGCAAGCACAACGCCAAAGCGCCACAAAGACACGCGGCTGCAGTAGCACCGGCTGCGCGGCAGAATGATCGCCGGCCGGCAGTCTCTGCTGTCAGAACAGCGCCCGCTCTACCGGCCAAAACGGTATTGGCGCCAAAGACCGCCGCAGAGGATGGACCGCGTAACCTGCAGGTGCCGTCGGCGATGCCAGACTGGTTGATGAGTGCTGTCCAGAAAAATGTGGCTGCCAGCTCAGGAAGCGCGCCAGAGACGGCAGTGGCATCGCGTAGCCGACCGGCGACAGAACCTGAACCGGCTAAAGCAGCGGTGTCCGAGGATGCTACTGCGGCAGCAGCATTGCGTAGTCGTGACCAGACGTCATCCTTGTTTACGGCAAACCCGGTAGTGCCAACGCGCGTTGATCGTTGGCGCTCGGACAAGGAGCGTCAGGCGGCTGGACTGGATGCAACCGCATCGGCAGCAAGCAACGGTGTTTTGGATGACCGCACCTTTCCTGGCCTGGGCCTGGATGCGGATTTGGCACGCCATCTAGCGGAGCGGATGCAGGTGGCGCGGCCGACGGGCATTCAGCGTGGCGCGCTTTCTCACTTGCTCCGGCCGGTGGTGGAGCGCGATGTGGTGCTGCAGTCGGAAACGGGCTCGGGCAAGACGCTTGCTTTTCTGCTGCCGATGATACACCAGCTGCTGAGTGCAACGCCGCTGACGACGTCGGCAGAAGCAGCAACAGATGCTCGCACGTCGCTGCGATCGCTCGGCACGCTAGGCTGCGTGTTGACGCCAACGCGTGAGCTTGCGCGTCAGGTATACCAGACGCTTGAGCGGCTCTTGCAGTTCAAGACAGGCGGCGTCGATGCCGGTGCCGATGGCGAGGCAGCAAGCCCTGAAGCTGGCCGACGCCCGCATTGGATTGTGCCAGGCGTGGTCAGTGGCGGTGATAAGCGGCAGTCAGAAAAGGCGCGCCTGCGCAAAGGCGTCACGATTCTCGTGTGCACGCCTGGACGTCTGCTGGACCATCTGAAGAACACGCAGTCGTTTGTGGCCAGCCAGCTGCGTTGGCTGGTGCTGGACGAGGCAGATCGACTGCTGGATCTTGGCTTTGAGGATGCACTCGTCAATATTCTCCAGCTGCTCACAGAACGCTCAGCGCTTGCCAAGCCAACATCGTCCATGGCAGGCCCAGCACGCCATCTGCTGCGCAACCTGTCCAACCAGCGGCAGACCATTCTATGTTCGGCCACTCTCCAGGACAATGTGCGCCGCTTGGCAGGTCAGAGTCTCCGACAGCCGGTGTTTATCAAGGGTGCGACAGGCGATGCGGTGGCAATAGAGTCGGGCACTTTTATCCAGGACGATGCCAATGAGGAGTATCAGCAGTCAGAACAGGAAGCGAGCATTGTTGGTGCTGCTCCCAAACAGCTGCGCCAATCTTATGTTGTTGCGCCGGCCAAACTGCGTCTGGTCACGCTAGTGGCATTTTTGCAGTCAGCATTTGGTGTGCGCGGCGTGCGATGCTCCGAGCGCAAGAACAAGGTCGTTGTATTTGTGTCGTGCTGCGATTCGGTCGACTTTCACCACAAGCTACTGGTCGATAGTCGATCATCGAATGCCAGCGCGGATCCGGTCAAGCGCCAAAACAAGGCCGATGGCGATGGCGACGCGGATATGGCGGATGGCAGTCAGAACAGCAGCGATGCAGCATCGGGCAAGTCATCGTCTTCCAAGGGCGACAAAGATGCTACAACGGCATCCTCTGTGGGCATCGGCGCAGTAGGCGCCACTCTGCCGGGCGTACCGCTCTTTAAGCTACACGGCAACCTACCGCAGTCCGATCGCACGCGTGTGTACAGCGAGTTTTGCGCTGCACCACGCGGTCTACTCATCTGTACAGATGTGGCAGCTCGAGGTTTGCATTTGCCGGACGTGGACCAGATTGTGCAGTACGATGCACCGTGCGATCTACGCGACTATGCGCATCGCGTGGGCCGTACCGCTCGCCTGGGTCGTGCGGGCGACGCACTGCTGTTTCTGCTTCCGAGTGAGATGGCCTATGCGGATGTGCTCAAGGCGCAAGGTATGCAGCCAATTTTGGTAGCGATGGAGGACATTCTGGGCCGACTACATGCATCCGGCAAGCGAAGCGACTTTGAGCAGTCGGCGACGAATCTGCAGCTGCAGTTTGAGCGATGGACACTGGCCAATGTCGATGTAAGTTTGTCGTAAATTTGCGCAGCATCGTGGCGCGCACTCACCCGTACATGCCATCCGCGTAGGCTGCTGCTATGGCGCGCCAGGCATTCACCGCTCATGTGCGTGCCTACGCCACTCACAGCGCCACAGAGAAGCACATTTTCCACGTGCGTTTCCTGCATCTTGGCCATTTAGCCAAGAGTTTTGCCCTACGCGATGCGCCTGCCCAGGTGAGCACCACACAGAAGAAGAAGCGTGTCAAGGAAGCCAAGGGAGGCAAGCTGCCGGGCACGGTCAAGAAGACGGGCAAGCAGGACAAGACGTTTGAGCTGCCGCGTCGTGCGCCAGAGCCAAAGGATGCCACCGAGGCGCGTCGTGCTATGATGCGTGCTGCGGCCAAGCGCGCACATGAAGATGAGTTTGCCGTGGTGTCTGATACGCGTGCGCTGCTTAACCAGGCCAACCGCAAGAAGCGGCGCAAATAGAGGAGGCCAGTGATGTTCGTAAATACAGCATGCTAAATCCATTTACTTGCATTCTTAACTGTTTGTTTCTCTTTTGCTCACATCACGCGCAAACAACCCATCATGGAGGAAGAGGCGCGCAAGCGTCGCGAGCGTCTTCGTACGCTACGTGCTGCCAAGGAATCCGGCGCTACTGACGGCAATAGGCATGTGCATCGCGACCGAGCGGATCAGACTGCATCTACAGTCTGCGCGCTAACCAAACCTGTGGACAGGCCGACGCTGCGATTCCGCAACTACACGCCCATGAACGAAGACATTGCCTCGGAGGCTGGCGTGGAAGCGCAGACACGGGAGGAGGACCAGGGGAATCGCAGACGCCCACCGCCGCCTTCGTTTGCGGGTGGTGAAGACGCGGACGAGGCAGACACGACGGGTGAAGCGGCCAGGAACGCGCGGAAACGTGGAGCAGAGAACCACGACACAGTGGAGCGGGCAGTGGCGGGCGTTACCGATGAAGTGCTGGCGGCTGAAGTAGAGCGCACACGCGCCGAGATGGTACGTAGACTGAACAGCGGAGAGCGCATAGAGCTGGTGCTAATGCGCCTGACGCGATCGCTTGGATGGCTACTTAGGATCTCTTTACACTGGCGCCGAAAAAGGCCAACTGGGATCTCAAACGCGACGTAGAAAAGAAGCTGGCACGGCTAGAGCGGCGGACGCAAGCCAGCATCGTTGAACTTATCCGTACGTATACCGGTGGTACGTGGAGATATCACAATGGCAGCTAATGCATGTTTGGCAAATGGCCATCCACAGGGCAGCGGCTACAAGGCCAGGATGGTGGCGAGATGAATCTGGCAGATGCTGTGGCAGCGCAGCAGCGAGCGCAGGACAAGGACCAGACGTCCACTACGGCTGCAGCAGAGGCTGACGACGACGACGACGAAGACGACGATGATAACGCGTAAATATCGCTGGATGCAAAGACGATAAACCTTGGCGTGTATAATCTACAAGCGTTGTGGGCTCGTGGTGGTCATTGATTGGCAGGCGCCACCATCGGCAGTCAAGTGGGCCCTGCGTGGCGGAGAGCCAACGCGCCTCATCTCTTCCGCTTCGTGTAATTACTACGCTTGCCACGGTAAGCACCTACTAGGTATACCTGAAAGCTAGACCTCTCCGCTCCGCACTACACCGACGCTACCGGCAGCGTGCTTGCTCGGCAAAGATGGCGCGCAAGAATGCAGCCCGCGTGAAGCAGCACAGGCCACACCAGCCGACCGAAACGGCGGCATCACCTATGCCGGCCGACCGCTGGATTAACTTTCTAACTACAGCGACCGACAGCCGGGTCACGCTGGCAGCTACACTGCTGGTGGCCTTTCTCGTTCGCTGGGCCGTGTCGCTGGGCCCTTATTCCGGTAGGTGTATGGGCCAGGGCAGCGGCGTCTGCTTTACGCCTTCTAATGGCGTCGTGTGCTGGCTGCGGATCCAGGCGAAGCCACGCCGCCCGTGTTTGGCGACTATGAAGCACAGCGTCACTGGATGGAGATTACGCTGCATCTGCCGCCTAGCCGCTGGTACTTTTACGATCTGAGCTACTGGGGACTGGACTATCCGCCCCTGTCGGCATATGTCAGCTGGGTGTGCGGTTTTGTGTAAGCAGCGAGTGCTTTGGCAGCGATGTGCAGCAGTAGCGCTGACCTGCGTTCATACAGGGGCTCGCTGATCGATCCCAGCTGGTTTGCGCTGGACAAGTCGCGTGGCATCGAAACGTCCGAGTCGCGCGTGTTTATGCGCCTCACGGTGCTGGCATGCGAGGCACTCGTCTACATTCCGGCCGTCTGGTGGTTTGTGCGCACGCAAATGCGCGACGCGTCCAAGCAGCGAAAGGTGGGTATAGCTTTGCAGACGTGTGCTGCTAAAGCAATAGCTAATATGGCGTTTGCGCCCTGAGCAGCAATCCGTCTTTTTTGTGCTTCTGCTGCAGCCGTCCTTGATCGTCATTGATCATGGCCATTTCCAGTGCGTACGCGATGGGCCAATGTTGATGTGGCAGATTGGCGCTTACACCTTTTGTTCCGCAGATACAACTCGGTGATGCTTGGCCTGACGCTGCTGGCGGCCGTCTCTTTTATGCGTGGCCGCGACATTCTCGGCGCCGCCTTCTTCTGTCTGTCGCTCATGTTCAAGCAGATGGCACTCTACTATGCACCTGCGGTGTTTGCCTATCTGCTTGGTCGATGCTTCCGACAGCCACACGGGTACGCTGTCGCCTGTGCACACAACCTTTGCACACACATGCGCTGACGATCAGCGTCTTAGCCTTGTTCTGTTTATTCAGCTGGGTGTGACGGTGTTTGTGGTGTTTGGTCTGCATCTGCTGCCATTTGCCGGTTCGCTAGAGACGCTGAAGCAAGTGTTTATTCGCATCTTCCCTGTGGCCCGTGGTCTCTATGAGGACAAGGTGGCCAATGTGTGGTGCGCGTTGAGCATCGTCATCAAGCTGCGCGACTGGTACAGCAAGGAGCGGCTGATGCTTCTCAGGTGCGTAGAGACTCCCGTGTGCATTCGACTTTTATCGCTAAGCACCGTCCGTCTATAGCACTACCATGACACTGCTGGCCTTTGCCCCTGCTTGCATCCATGCTGGGTTCCGGCCGACCAAGCGCAATCTCGTCTACGCACTGGCCAACTCTGCACTGGCCTTTTTTCCTGTTCAGCTTCCAGGTGCACGAAAAGACCATCCTGGTGCCACTCCTTCCCATCACGCTGCTCTACCTGGAGAATCCAACGCTCGTCGTCTGGTTTACCAATGTGGCCATGTTCAGGTGCGTACAATCATCAAAGCTCGTGCCGATCTAGCAATTGCATACTTACTCATTCGGTGTACCGCAGCATGTATCCACTGCTACGCCGCGAAGGTGCCACACTGCAATTTATGGCCATGGCGGCACTTTGGAATATGCTATGCGGCATTCCGAAGGCCAAACAGCTGCCTCTGCTGGTGTACCGCGGTATACTGGTAAGGCTCTGCGGAAAATTGACCTGCATCGTCCAGCTCACTCAGTTGCCACCAACTAGGCAACCTATGCGACGATGGCAAGCATTCTTGTGCTGGACCACTTTGGACCGCTTCCGGCACGTCTGCCGCATCTTTACGTGGTCCTGAATGTTGTATTCTCAGCCGGCTGCTTCAGCCTGACGCTTCTCTACCTCACCTACTCCCAAGTAATGCGGGGAGGACGCAGGAATGTTAACGGACACGCCAAGCGTGACTAGGCTGAAGGAGAGCGTTTGTTGCTGGCAGATGCTACACAGACAACGTGTGCATTCAAATACAGTCACTTGTTCTAGGAGATGTCTACATCCGCGTATAGCACCTGCCGTGTGCGCTAGTTGGCAGTAAAGTCACCCAAATGCCTGTTTGCCTTCTCGCTAGACTAGCCGGTAGAGGTGGTCTGCATTTGTACCATTGCGTTGAATCCTGCCCTTTGATCCACTGAGAAAGTGAACTGACTGTGCTTGTTTTTAGAACACACTGTTCCTTCTGTACACATTCTCGACTGTGCTTGCACCATGTCTGACCAGCCACCACCGACGCCAACAAGCGGTCTACGCATCAAGCTAAAGACAACGGCAGGCGGTGCGCACGATCCGGCTGCGAATGCAACACCAGCCACGCCGCAGTCGGCGACACCGCGCATCCGCATTAAGCCACTGGGCAAGGAGGCACCCGACGGTCTGCCGCCCGAGCTAGAGAATCTGACGCGCTTCGAGGATCACTTTCTGCTACGGCTGCCGCATGGAGAGGCGCTAGACCGCTTGCGGCGCGAAGTGCGCGAGCGTACGATCAGCGACAACGTGGCCATCCGCTTCGCCGGTGGGTTAAAGCGCGTGTGCGCTGGCGCAGTGGGCGTGGCTGACGCGTGCGCTGCAGACAGCCGACATGCGCAGATTGAGCTTTACGGGGAGAAATTCCGCGCTCGGCTGGTGGACCTGCCCTGTATTATTGAGGCGCAAAAGACGTTTGACCGCAAGCAGTTCTTCAAAGTGGGCGATGTGTCCCAGGTGCGTGCTTATGCCGGACGACTGAGCGCTTGGACGGTAGCTGATAACGCTTGCACGACAGATGCTGGTTGCCGAAGTCCAGCAGCCTGAAGTGCAGCCATCGCGACCGCTTACAGGATCCGGACTTTCATGGCCGGATGGTATTTCCGCCCCGCTGCGTGATGTGCGCAAACGGCGCTTTCGTAAGCGCGTATCAAAGCAGGTGAGCCGTGAAATGGGCCCTCGCTAAAAGTCACAGCACGATGTTTACTGGAGCGTATGGTGCTTTAAGAAAATCGAAATCATTGAGCGGCAGGTAGAGGAGTTGCTAAAGAAGGATGCAGCGGCCGATGAAGTGATTTACGGTACGTAGCAAAGTCATACTATAATCTGCACTCCACAGGGCAGCACGCTAATAGGTTTGTTTATCAGAGGTGCACGACCTCCGTGAGAATCCGACGCCGTCCGAATACGATCTAGGCGACTCTTCAATGATGCACATGGCAAACGAGTACGGTGCAGGCACGGATGGACGGCATCCAGGCGCCGGCAGCGACATTGACTTGGAAGGCTACGATTCAGACCTGGCGGCAGAGATTGGCCGCGGTCTGGAGCAGCTGGAGGAAGGCGAGGGTGATGAGGACGACGATCGCGAGAGCAGCGAGAGTGGCAGCGGCGAGGATGACGACGAAGAGGAAGAGGAAGAGGGCGACGAAGAGGGCGGTACAGGTGGGCAGCTAGACGTTGGCAGCAATGCACAATGTCCTATGCTAACGGCATATCGTTTCACAGACGAAGCATCGGTGCAGCGGCGACTACTGCAAGAGGAGGTGGCCGAACTGGAAAGCAGTCTACAGAGGAAGCGCGCAGATATTGCCAGCGCCACCAATCCCATCGTCAAGGTAAGAGAGCGAGTGCGCACGTCACCGATGCTGTTGATCGTCGCCTACTCACCATGCTGTGTACAGAAACGCTTGCAAGGCATGGCCGAGAAGCTGGAGACAGAGCTAGAGTTGAAGCGTGGTCTTTTGCAGGAGGCTCGCAAGCGCTAATGACTGGATCTTGCGAGCGCACCGTCGCCATCCTGTCCACATGTACATGTATTCCTTTCCTCTATCCCGGCCGTCATATTCACGTAGAAAAGTGTATTTGATGTTCACGCCCAACGCTACCGCATGTGGGCGCGGAGTGCAGGACTGCTACGGTAATGCAGTGCCGCCATCAGCGACATCGACGTCTACTCTTTCCTGCGCAGAAGCTGCGCTGCTACTATGCTGGCTGCTGCCACCAGGCTGCCGACAATAGCAAATCCCAGCACGCCATCTGTAGATGCCGCGCAGTACACTTAGCACCGTCTCACTTGCCAAGACTTGGCCATGTAGTTTACCTCGCGTAACCTTGCGCTCAATCAGACTGCGCAACGCTTTAGCCTGACCATTATGCGGCTCCAGGTCCAGAAGCTGGTCCACACACTCCCGCGCGTTATGATAGTTGCCCAGCTTGTAGTGGCCCAGTGCGAGGTAGTAGAGACCCTCCCGCTGGCGCTGCGGCGAATTCCTGCACAGCTCTGGAAACCAGCGTCAGGTACCTGGCATCTAGAGATAGGCCGTGTTACGGACGCGTACCTGTTAGCAAGCGCACGCCGCGCACTTGCTCTGCCTTGCGGTGTGATTTGACCAGACCCCAGGCATAATTGAATTTCGTCTGTGGCGTCACCGACATGCCTTCGCGCTCAAATTGCTTGCGCAGCACCTGAGGATAGTGTTCGCGATGGATTCAATACATATGGCCAATTTAGCATAAGGAACAGCTGGTCGCGCACACGGACACGCGTGCAAGAGTAGCTTGCCTCTAGCTCTGCATCGGCAAGCGGCGCTTCAATGTCTGCAAGCTCGGGTAGGCGGCCGTCCGACATGGTGAATGGATGCTGCTGCGGCTACAACTGCTGCAGTGGCTGCAGAAGGCAGGGACGAAAGAGAAAGAAGTGGTTGGGTGGACCGTTTGCCTGCTTCTACCGCGTGTGTGTGTGTGACGTTGTGAAGGACGGCAAATGGCTTCCGAGCCGATCCACTTCCTGCGGAGAACCTCGTTCTTTTCTTGTTTTACGCGTAGATTCATTCTCTACACCCATCGCTCACCATGCTTGCTGGGGCTGCGGCAGCCGTGCGCCACGGGGCACGTGCTTCAACGCGTCGCGCTATGTCTGCACCACAAGTATGGCGACCGGTAGTCTGCGTTGGCGGGCAGACAGCGACAGGTCTGGTTTTGCTGCGTGCTGTTGCCTCTCGCCGCCAGGCAATGTCCACGGCTGCGGACGGTGACAAGGCCAAGGTTGAGGGCGAGCATGCCGGCAGCGTTGCGACGACCGCTGAAGGCACCGCCGGCGCTGACACAGCCGAAAAGACTGCAGCCGTCTCGTCTTCTGCTGCAGAGGCATCGACTGGGACTGCCACGCCACCGGAAGCAGCAGCGGAATCAACTAAAAGGCCAACGATGGGGCGCAAAAAGGCGGAGAAAAAGATCAAGCGGATGGATATACCAAGCACGGTGTATACCATGTACGATGAGATGCAGGAGGTCCCAAAGCTTGCCGCCGGTGATGCTTTGGAGATGCTGTGCCCAAAGGACATTCTAGACTTGCCGCCGGAAAAACTGGACGGATTAAAGAACGAGGTGTCTGTAGGGTTTACGACCAGTCAATTACGGAGGTTCATGAGCAGCGCAGGTCTCTCTAAAAGCGGCACCAAGGCTGTGCTTGTACAGCGCATTATGGACTACTGGATGCGCCAGGCAGCCGTGCATATGCCGAAAGAGTACACTTGGGTGGAAGGGCAGCTACGCAGGAGTAGGTGCTGCAAGAATGCAGACGCCAAAACTTGGTGTTAATTGCGAATTTCTGCGCGTCGTGATAGCCATTACTGTTTCGCCAGATGGTGCTGCGTTTGCAGAAAAATATGGCAAGTTACGTGTTGGCAGCAATTGTGAAAGGTGGGCTGACAATGCGGCGATTGATTGTACCTAGATCCAAGTATACTCGAGCGTATCAACGATGGCAATATTGAGGTGGTCTTCAACAAAAAGACAGGCAGTGGCTACATAGCTGGTACATTCAAGCAGCTGGAGAGTGCGTGTGCCGCGATGAAGGGCATGCTGGATCCCTATGTGGTGGCCGTGCACTGGCCACAAGGTGCCGGTCAGCAGGTGACAGAGTCATTTCTGGATACACTGGAAAAGTTTACCGGAACGTTGATCACGCGCAATTCAGCGATCCAGGACGATGGTGTTAAGGTGCGCTTGGAGGAGATACACGCAGAACAGGTCACGCTTGAGCTAACATTGGCGTAAGCACAGCTACGCATCATTGGTCGGGAGGCCAGCGACACAGTGCTAGCAGCATCTGCCATTGAGCACGCCCTGGGCTTGTATATCAGCGACTCAACTCACCTGTCCTGTCTCCATGAAGCCGCCAGTGCGGTAGCACCAGATGCACCGCCGACAGCCTATTCCATGATGCCAATCTACGACACACTGGCCATGCCAATGCTACCTCGGTATTCGGAGCCGTTTCGTATTGTCAGCACTGCAACCAAGGTAGCAGGAAGCAGGCTGCGCTTGCCTGTGCTTTTGCTAACACGGATACACACACGAAGGCGGCAGCAACAGTGGAAGAAACCGAGGAAAGCGTGAACATAATCCCGGCAGCACCTGTTACGAATACTTTTACGTGGCTACAAAGGTAGCTATTGCGTGTCGGCTGGAGGGTGCAGACACTACGCGAGCCAACATGGACCTGCCTTGTAGCGACGCCCCGAATGAGTCTGTCGATCTAGATCAAATCTGCGCGCAAATGCAGCATGCAGCCCAGAACGCCGCTGCCCGCGGAAGCACAGTTACCGCTGATGCAGAGTAGGTGGATCTGCTGCTGAATGTGCTATTGCCACCTAACATAGCGCTTGCATTTACGTTGGATCAGATTTGGTCGTGCGTTTTTCTTTGATCCGCACGTTTTCGGTCTAGCGGACGCTTTGGCCGTGCCAAACATGCAGCGTTTTGGCAATGCCAAAGTGGCGTCGCTGCTCTCTCAGTCAAACTACCGCTCAGCATTCCTGGCCACGTAAGTTCCCTGATAGTTCATGCTTTTCAACTAGCTTCTAATCTCGTCAACGTCCAGCTACGCAGCATCGTCCATTCTTGGCCGGCCCTCGTCACTGGTGCACCCGCGCCAGTTTATCGAGCTAGAGTACGCTGTACCAGCATCTCACATATTGCCAACTGGAATAGCAGAGGGCGTGCGTGTGCGCATGGGAGCCCAGGAGGACGGATCTTGCACGCTGCTAGAGGCAGTCTGGTTTGAACATCCGTTGCGCGTCAACATTCTTGCTCCATCTGGACGCGCCGATATTTCTCTACGGCTCAAAGCAGAGTCCAAATTGAACGTGCCCACTAGCTTAGACCAGCAGTTGAGCCGATGCACATACGCTGGGTACGCTAGACTGGATAGGTCCGGTTGATTGTGCCACGTTGCTGGTACTAATTCGCTCTCCGTAGGAAACGTGCTCGCACTGCAACCATCGTGAATGCACCGAATCAGCTAGAACAGGGTCTGACCAGCCAAATGCTACGAGACATTGACCAGCGACACAAGGGCGTGCTTACCCTGCGAGCCATCCGTTTAATTAGCGAAGAGAGCCAGCCATGGCGCGGACTGAGCTTGGTATCCAGGCGTATAGACGAGCGACGCACTGGCACGTCGCTCAACCAAGGACTGGTAAGTGTACTTGGCCTATAGAGACGGATAATTGCGCTGCTCACTAGGCATACTGCGTCCACAACCAACAGCTCTCTGGTACCCTATTTTCCCATGCTCAGGAACCTAGCACGCCGATAAAGGATCCTCAAGAGACGTTGCAGCATTTGGCAACGGAAGCGCTGCGTGTTGCCTATGAACAGTGATCGGTGGCTGACACTAAAAAACATTAGCACTGCCATTTGGTGAGACGTCCAATCAGTCGCATGGTGGTTTTTCTTTTTTTTTGGTTACTCGCTCTTTTCACCCAGCGAGTGTCTTTCCCTTTACTCTTTGCTTTACTCCAGGTCCGCGTGGATTCTGCCTGTCTGCCCGTCTCTTTCGGTTAACGCCCGTCACTACTCTGTCTCCACTGCGATGGCGCCAACCGTCGATTCAAAGCAGGTAAGCGCGCGACCCAGCCGCCGATCTCTGCCGGAATTCAGTATGCAGCACCGCGATGCGCTCCAGACCAGTGCGCTTACACTTGCTACGTCGGGTTTGCGCATGTCTATCTGGATGTAGGTGCTGCGTGCCTCCAAGGCGCTGCTCAACTACGTGGACCGAAAGCAGGAAGAGGCGAGCGACCAGCTGCTGCACGATGAGACGGCCATCTGGCTGGTGGTGGCGATGAAGCGGATGCCGGAAAAGGGCCGGGTCAAGCCGACGCGAGTGTAGGTTGCGATGGCCGGTGTGCTAGCAAGCAAGCGGTTACTTATTCCAGATGCATCTTGCCATCCTATCTCGCAGGCCGCTCAAGCACCCGGTGTTTAAGGAGGATGCGCGCGTTTGCCTGTTCACCAAGGATCCGCAGCAAAAATTTGCGGACCTGATTGCGGAGAAGGAAGTGCAGCGTGTGGAGAAGGTGGGCAATAAGCATGTACGAGCGGCGGTCGCCATTTGGAGACTGACGACGGACTGCCGACATTCCTAGGTCATTGGCCTGTCGAAGCTGCGCACAAAGTACAAGCAGTACGAGGCGAAGCGCCAGCTGTGCGCAAACTACGATCTGTTCCTGGCGGACGATCGCATCATCCCCTTGCTGCCGCGTGTGCTTGGCAAAAAGTTCTTTGACAAGAAAAAGTAGGTGCAGCGGCGACAGCGACGCGTATAGCGCGCAAGTCGCTGACGAATGTCCGCTTCTCCCTTGCACAGGCAGCCGATTCCTGTCGATCTTACCAAGAGCAACCTCAAGGCAGAAATCATGCGCGCCTGCTACTCGACCTACATGCACATCCCGGCCGGTACTTGCACGTAGGTGTTGG
>KZ992880.1:0-13443 GCA_003614735.1 Thamnocephalis sphaerospora | reverse complement strand
CCGGCCAGTTGATCGAAAGAACCTGGCTGAGCGTTATAGCAAAGCCGTGAAGCATAGTTGCAACGGTAAAGCCAAGAGGAGTGCTAAACGCTAGTTTGCTTGTTGGATTGCGCCGACTTGCTACGAGGATCAGGGTCATCGACGTCAAAAGTGTGACCGTCGATGCAACCACTGCTGCTATTAATTCTGTGCGAATCCCATAGTTGTCGCGCGCACGTGCTACTCGTGTTGCAATCATGCCGCCGCCGACTACCAGTATCAGAAAAAGCGATATAAGAACAGGTATTGTGTCGATGATGTTGATGCCGCATCCAAAGTAAGGACGCTCATCGAATATCTGGTGCTTTAGCTTGACCACCGCACATATAATCAGCATGACTACCCCAACCACAGCCATAGTCCAGAGCACGCCGCGATCTGTGTAGTGATCCAGGATAAAGTCTACCGGGCCAATCCTTTTTTTGGACTTGCTCACCGAGGCTCTGGTACTATGAGCGCGCTTGCGAGCCATGTAAATATTGCCAACATGAGCAGGGCGCATGCCATTTTGTGGCTGATCATTGCTGTGGCGTATATCCACAAGGTGATCACTACCAACGGGGCAGTTGCATTAGCTACGTAACAGTAGATGCGAATACGAAGCTGATAACATACCAGGAAACCGTTATTGCCACAGCGTCGTCGTCATCAGTGCAATGAGTAGCATCGCTTGGAGAGCGGTGAACGTGGCGGCTGGACCGTATTGTATGAATGTTGTCTAGCGCTCTATCAGCTGGGTTTTCATGCCTTTCTGGTTCACCAAGATGATACCGACTGTTTGTGGGTGAGGTGGTCGACTCACAGTACTCTGGCAGCAGCGCATCGCTAGAGATGGTAGCGGCAGAGGACCGGCTTGGCTGGCCATAGCGTAGCAGTTCTTGCTCGTTCCAACGGTACAGTGCCGCCAGCCGGTAGAACCGCGCGATCCACAGCACTGACGCTGTCGGCATCAACATTCCAACTATCCACAGGGAAACTGAGCAGGGATATGTGTCCAGCATAAGGAGCGGCAGAAACTCGTGTAGGACGATCGCCGTGTCCATGAGCACAATCAGTATGGTGAAGCTCAGCGAACGGTGGCGGATGGCCGGCAGTCGCCGAAGCTTCCAGGCCACCCACAGCGTTGCCAGCTGCACCGGCAGATACACCGCCAGAAACACAATAATAAAGATTTCCAGCGCCGTCATGACCTATAGCATACTCTGTTGCACAGAATAAGAGTCTACGATGCGCACGGCGATCGGCTATGGAAACGCAAGGGGGCGTGGAGAGACGGATAGATGGGCGGCGGGTGTAAATGGCAATAAACATGCTTATAATAAGCAATCTGTGGGTCGGTGAGCGTGGGCGGCTAGGCCCAACATGGCTGCTCTGACCTACTGGTTACGCTCAGCACAAGGCCCAACCGGATGGACACGAGCGTTCTCGCCACATGCACCCGTGCACATTCGGTAATACAGTCTGACAAGATGCTGTGCCAACACTCGCGGATACAAACAGACAACAATACTGGCATTTGCAGTACGTCATTGCGACCAGTACAGTGCTACTGTTGCTGCACATTCCTCCGGTGGCAATGCTCGGCGCATTGCGCCGTTGTCCGATGGTCTACACCGCCGTGTGCGCGCCACATGTAGGCCACGTCTCGCAAACCAGCGTGTATGGTCGAATGAAGTCTGAGCATCACAGCGGGACAGACTTGTTGTGTAACGCACAAGAGTGATGTGGGCGGCACGGGAGCTGAGGGGCATGCTGTTACATTTGGCTCGCCGGCAATCGCCTCGTGTCATGGTTCTTTAGTCACGCTTCGAGTTGCCATGTTCAGCAAGCATCCACGGCTCGGCCGGCTAGCATGGACAGCCAGCTACCACCTATGTTTTCCTGTACGAGCACTCGGCGTCATGCCGGACGCTCGGCGATCCGCACTTTGCCACGCCCCAAGGACAGCATGAAAGCCGACCTGTCGCTTCACGTGCTTGCATCAAAGAGTAGTTTGATGTGGCTTGTGCGTTGCGGCAGCATCTGTGGATTCAGCACCCTACGACGCTACACCGCTTCGCCCGCCCCCTCTGCCCATCCATGGCGCAACCCTTTGCCCAGTCGCATTGGTGGCATTATCGGCTGACGACTCTCTGGTACAGCTAGACATGGTTTGGAAATGTAGCAGGGCCCACTCGCAGCCTGCTACACTGTACAATACCGTGTGTCAGCGCATACTGGAAGGACGCCATCATGTGAATGCTGACCAGAAAATGGCAATGAGCGGTATGCACCGTTGCTGCTGCCGTCGTCGTCACAGTAGAGTGAAAATACGCCTGGGAATAAGTACAGGCAACAGTACATATGCGGCGAACCGACAACGTGAAAGTAATGCGGATAAACATCATGGACTGCTCAGGCACCAGCCCCATAAATGTCAAGCATAGAGTGCGATAACGCCCTATCCTCGCGTATCTGCCAACCACATCTGCGTCAGGCTTGGTTCGGCGCCTTGTGCATGTCTAGCCATGGTAGTGACACTGTAGGAATCAGATAGTCTGGGATCTATGGGTCGCATCAGCACATATATTATGCACTATATTTGATGCACAGCGCCGGCCAGGAGGCATATGGCAGCAATGATGCTCAGCTGGTACAAGTGGATAGATGAAACCGGCGCCAGATGACCAACCGCGATCATGGCAAGTGGTATACGAATAATGGTGTACCAGACACCGCCGAAAGCTATGCATGAACAATGGCGGCGGTGAGCATGCCATATGGAGTGTGCTATTACTTACCAGCGAGGAGATGCACCTTTGCTGCACATCCTTGCACCTGTTGCATGGGTGTGCAATCCAATAGAACCGTCCTGGTGGTGCATTTTTTGTTTTTTCGCCGTACTTTTCACTGTCACTACACGCTGGCTGCATTCCCAGCCATGTCACCACAGCCGCAAGAAGACAGCAAAGACACTGTAGCAGCCTCCGGTGCTGCAGTCGACCTTGCTACGCCGGCTATTGACTCCCCGACGGCGGTGGCTCCGGCCGTGGAAATAGACGGGGAATGTGCGCAGGCTGCACCTACTGCTACCGCGGGATCGCCGGCCGTAGACGCCTGCAAGGAAAGTGGCAAAGGCAGCTGCCAGCAATGCAACGAGAAGCCGTTCAAATATCGGTGTCCACGCTGTGGCTGGCGAACGTGCTCGCTGCCGTGCTCGCGGACGCATAAGCAAGCCACAGGCTGCTCGGGTCAGAGAGACCGAACGAAATACGTTCCCATGAAGCAGTTTGACGTGAACCAGTTGACAAGCGGTAAGCGAGCATGCTAATGGCTACATGATGTCGTGTATCATGGCGCTGATACACGAGCAGATATTGGATTTCTGGAAGATGTGACGCGCCAGTGCGATTTAGCATCACGCGAACGAACACGTCTGCATCTTGCAGGACCGGCTGAAGCGGATCGTCCCGCCAGGCGTGGCAGCCAGCACAGGAACAGCGCCGGTCGGAACCAGCAGCTAGTCACACAGGCACGCCAGCGCAATCAAGTACAACTACAGTTGTTGGCAAAGGGCATGCAGCGGCAACGGGACAATCGCACAAGCTGGAATCCACAGTACGCAAGCGACACAGCGTGCAGTGGAGGCGCATAGGCTGACATTGATCGGTGCTAGGAAAAAGCGGATACTCTGGACGGTGGAAGTGATGTATCATGTACCGAAGGCGGAAAAGCAGCAGACCGTGCTGCTGCACCAGTAAGTCGACGACAGCAAGGACGATGCTCGCAGAGAGCTTATGCGACTGACACAGACCACGCGTAGAGTGACCGATCATACACCGCTGCGAGATATCGTGTGCCGCGCGGATGCCAAAGCTACCACAGTTGCGGCGGTTAAAGTGGCCAACCACGAGGACAAGCGCTCAGCGCAGACGACAGCCAGTGTTGACGCTGCAGCGCAAAGTGTGAAAGACGATGGACCACGGATATTGATGCGCAAGGCAAACACGCCGGTATGTTGCACGCGTCGCGTATATATATATATATATGTGTGTGTGTGTGCTGGCCCTATCGCGCAGTGCTAACGGCAGAAACGTTTCCTTGGCCATTTGCACTAGGCAAATGCCCCTGTTTACTTTGAATTCCCATCCACCATGCCGCTGTGCGACGCGCTACGCGGCAAGACGGTGGTGGAATTCCCCACACTGCTTGTGTGTCCTCGCAATGCCGCATTAGCCGGCTGGACGATAGAGTGGTGCCCGCTTCCGATCACACCCGACATGGAGATGTCATCACCATCAGGCGACCACGCACCGACCAGTGAGGATGTGGCTGAGTTGCCAGAAGTGGCCCGCCATTTCCGCGAGGTGGATCCCACCGAAACGAGAATGGAAGCGAAGGACAGCGTGTCCGCCCCACCGACACTGTCGCTTCACGACCCGCGCGTGATCAACGCGCTTGTCCGCGATCTGGGAGGCACCGTCGAGCTGGAGACGTTGGCCGCAGCTCCAGCGGTGCCGACTGACGCGATCGAGACGACAGAACCAACTGTGTCGCCGGCATTGGCATACACAGCAAGCAACAGCGCAAGTCTCGTTGCCTACGCCGACTCGGATGACGAACCGACAGAGTCAGAGGCAGAGGCAGGCTCTCCCGCAAAGCGTCCCCGCATAAGCTAGCGCGTTTTCCGTCGCACATGACTGCCGCGCATAGTACGACTTAAAGCCTTTCGCATGCTGTGATGATCAGGTGGTCGTGAGAGAGAGGCCAAGCAAATTAATGGGACGGGCGGTCGCCAAGTGTGGATACGCAGTGGGCACGCGAGACCAGCATTGACATCGTCTCGCATCAGCTGAGAGCCGGGGCCGCCTGTACACATCGGCAGTCGCGCGCTCGTCCCGCCGGCAAGGCGTCTGCTTCTCCTTGTTCTTTGCAACACTATCCACCGTCGCGCTTCCTCGTCAACCTGTCGACCCAACGTGCTATGGAGACTCACCTTTTGTCCTCGGCCATTGCCGAGTTCCAGCCAGAGGTGCCTGTGAATCCGGCCACCTACTTTGACGAGAATCCGCCACCACGCAACCTCGAGGCACACAGCGCCAAAGTGCGCGAGTTTGTGGACCGCCACCTGAGCACCGGGCGCAAAGTGGCGCTTGTCACGGTAATCATTTAGCATGTTTGCGGGCGGGAGCAAGCTAGCGACACAGTGTCTAACGCTGCTGGCAATGCGCAGAGTGGCGGCACCACGGTACCGCTCGAGGTGAACACTGTGCGCTTTCTGGATAATTTCAGCGCCGGTACGCGTGGCGCCACCTCGGCGGAATACTTGCTAGAGCAGGGTTACGCTGTCATCTTCATGCATCGCCAGTTCAGTCTACAGCCGTACAGCCGACATTACTCGCACACCACCAACTGCTTCCTGGACCATCTGACCATCGAAGGCGACTCCTGCATCAGAGGTACGCGCGCAGCGACACACGCACCGTCGCTCCCAGCGCAGTCCACTAACCTGCGGCCGACAGTTGGCGAACAGTTTCGCGAGAAGATGCGCACTGTGCTGGCCCAGTACCAAAAGGTATGCGCGCTGCGACGCCTTGAGCAGCCCGGGTGTTTTGTCATTCACATGTTCTCTCTAGGCCAAGCAAGATGGCACTCTGATCATGATTGATTTCGTTACAGTGACCGACTATCTTTTCCTACTGCGTACCTGCGCAAAGCTCATGTCGGTGCTACACGAGAATGCACTCTACTACCTGGCTGCAGCAGTGAGCGACTTTTTCATTCCGGCCAAAAAAATGGCACGTATACTTGGCTGGCCTCGGCTCATCGGACCGTGCTAACGACCGAGATTGTGGTACAGGTGGAGCACAAAATTCAATCAGGAGGTGGTGGCCTGACGCTGCGCATGGATCAGGTTCCCAAATTTCTCAAACCGCTAGTCAAGGAGTGGACGCCGCACGGATATGTGGTCTCTTTCAAGGTAGGCAACGGCAATGTGGCGACTTGTACACTCAGTCGGATGCTAATGGCCCACTTTCGCCGACCACCGATAGCTGGAGACGGACACCACGCTTTTAATTCCAAAGGCACGTCAGGCGCTGGAAAGCTACGGCCATCAGCTTGTTATTGGCAATATGCTCAACACGCGCAAGTGGCATGTGATGCTGGTGGAAAAGGACACTGAAGATGAGATTACCCTCAGCAAAGAAGAGCTGGCACAGGGGGTAGAGATTGAAAGCCGGATCGTAGAAGATCTGGCACGTCGTCATGACGCGCACATTACACGCACGCGGGCGCAAAATTCCACGGCCAACGGCACCGCTAATGGCGCGACGAATGGCACGGCGCTTTCGCGCTGATGCGTGCCACCGTACTATTCCGTTCACTGCAATGCCACACTCTGTTACCTACAATTCGTCGCTTCCGTGTTGTCATCGCCGTAATGGCCTGTGTCCACGCAATAAAAAGTATTCTACATGCAATGCAGCCTTTGCTGGCACACGCCGCAGGCTTGTCTACGTGCACCAACATAAGGTGACGACTAAATGGCGCTGCGGCGTGTTGGGTCCAATTTAGGCTGTCGGCAATAGCGAGTAGTAGACAGCACCGGTGCGACCGGTGACACCACGCCTTGTCGACGAGTACTTGCCCAGTCTTCCGCGTATTCCGAATCCACATCGCTAGCATACATGTCGTCCTGAGCTGTAATATGGTTGTCCATGTCATCTTCATGCCCTCGATTTACTCTGGAACGAGTATAATGTACATTGCCTCTACGGCCATGGCAGCGGTGTTGATGGCGAGTCTTTTGCCTATATGTATTGTCGTTCTCTGTCGCCAGCCACGGATCTGCTAGCTGCCGAGTGCGCGGCGTCCGCACAGTGGTATAAGGATCCGGTAGTGCGAATGCACGACGTTGTGACCTGCGTGGCTCGGCTGCTGTGGCCAACATATGCGGCTCCACTGCATCAGCATAATGTAGTCGTTGTCGCCCATGATCATACACGCGCCTCCAATTGGATTCAGCGGGCGGTGGTTTCTGTCGCGCCATCGGAACAGCAGGGCGGTGTGAACGCGCATTATCTCGCTCGCCAGCTATTGCTCTAGTCCGCGCATCAACGTCGCTAATCAACTCATCGCCTGCAAACGTCCAATGCCGCTCCAGTCGATGATTGCGCAAATATTCCGGTTCACTGTCAAAGTCAGTCTGCAGCGTCTTTTCCTCGCTAGCACCACTGGCACCACAGCTATGGCCTGAACAAGTACCGCTTGTGATCGACAAGAGCGTCATATCGGCCGGGTACTGTCCCGTGCGTGCCACCTTTCTCTCTGTGTACCGCTCGCTCTCCATCGTGCCAGCTTTACCAGAGCAGGCCGGCAGTACCAGATGTGGACTTTGTGGAGCAGACTGCTGCGTTGCAGCTGGCTCTGCTGTGTCGTCATGCATAGTCCTAGTGTAAACACGCGTTCTGGGCACCACTGGCGCATTTCGACCTGTTGCATGCGGCCGCGGCTGCTGTTGCTTTTCATGTAAATCCAGCATCTCATCCATCCAGGATATAATCTGCTCCAGACCGCTAGAGCATAATGATTCTTTGTCAGAGACGGGCCCACTTGTACAGCGAATCCGCTGCGGTGCTTGGTCGGTAGACTGGGTGTTATGGAGCCTTACTTGAAGAAATGGGTGCGATACTGGTGCATTCTGCTGCACCGCAGATTTTTGGCCCAAACGCGCCGAGGCATGCTGCTGTTTTGAGGCGATCAATGGCGATAAAGGACGAGTGCGTAGCTGCGGCACTCCAGCAACGCCATCCTCCGCTTCATTTGACCGTCGGCGCTCATGATATATGCCCTCCCCTCCAGATATATGATCAGCGTTGCTACCACTGTCGTCGTCGTCATCCGTGTCACGCAATTCGGCGCTGTAGGGCTGCAGATAGGCTTCAAGCTCGGCTACTTGCTGGCGCAACGAACGCAGCTGCCGATGCATGCTTGGTTTTGACTGATGCGGCAGGCCGTGGAGGTGGCCGCGAGACTGGCTACGGCCGTGCTGATCGGCAGCCCTGCGTGCTGATTGCAAACGGCTCATGACGAAACAGGACAGGAACAAGAATGGGCGAATGCGCTCTGTTTGTTTGGCTATCGGCAGACACGATGTTTGTGTACGCGTTCCACCCACTGTCGGTCGGTATGAGGTCAATTTATTGTCTGTGCGATGCAGAAGCAAAGCTTATTATCAAACGAATTAGCAAAATATGCCACACGACAACATCGCATTGGTAGCACTAGTACAGCCATCAACGACATCTGGTTCATAGCGAAAACGTTGTTACAGCTTTAAGGTAGCTGCGTAAATGATAAAGTAGCAAGCCGCCACTACATGTGCTATGGAATTAACAGCGTCGAGCAGTGGTATAAAAGAACCGCATGGTAATCCAGATACAAGGCCAAAGGTACCATAAGGAATCTGGTGAGCGCTGATGCTGCAAATACGTTGCTGTGTGTGTGTGTGTGTGTGTGTGTGTGTGTACGTGCTGCATTGCAAGCCGCTGCTACAAGCCAAAGACACAGTATAGGCAAGGTTATTGGTGCTTTGCAGAGTATAGGGTAAGCATCAGACGGCGTTAAAAAGCAGGTTCGAGTTGGGTTGCAATTTACAGGATATGCCAGAGATAGATTGCGGTGATGCACAACGTGCAAAGAGCTCGCGAACAGCACATGGATGGCATTAGTGCCCTAGACAATTACAACCATCGCGAATTGTGATTAGGACTGTAAGGCATCACATCAGGAAGAGCAAGCAACATACCATTGGGGCTGCCGCCGCTTGCTGGTGCGCTGAGTGGCTCGGCAACCACGTACACCTCCACGTCATCAACCAAGGCGTCTCGATCTTCGTCGCTATCAAAAGGTTCGCCACAGTCGCTAGAGCCGGACTCGAGAGTTGCCAATACATGCTGCATTCTATCTTCAATTGCTAGTGTGATCGGCGTGCTCCTAGTATCTGCACCGATCCACGTTGGCGGCCCAGACTGGCTACTCACGGGGTTGGGCAGCCAGATTGCGGTGACCTCGTCATCTTCAATTGGCACCTCCAGCGTAGAACGGGAAACACCCGATGATCCTGCACGCACACACGCAGTCCTATTAGCCAGCGTAAAGACTGATATCACAGAGTCTGTACTAGATACCTCGCTTCCGACGCTGCTCCCGCAGATATCCCATTTCAAATGACCAGCGATCGCCAGTCTGCGACGTAAACTCCATGGCTGTAATGCAGATGATAATGCGGCCAAATCGGTGCGGAACGCAGATACGCTCGGAGGACGTTGCAGTAATGTGAACGATATTGACTGCTGTATGTATGGCCAACGGCTAGCGGCAGACGACAGGTACAAGCATAAGTACACCTGCAATATATCCTGCGACAAAGCCAAGCCCCTGTCGCCGGAGAAGCGAGTCGAGTCTGCGTGAGCAAAGACTGGTGCCAAGAGCAGCAACGCCAGCGCAAAACGACAGGGCGTTGACGGCGGTGAAATATCGGATATCTACAATGGCGCGGTAACTATGGTGTACGCTCAATGGCGCCACGTCTACCAGCGGGTCGTCTTGCAAAAGCGCAGTGTAGTGATGGTAGAGCGGAAGGAGATACCAAGGATTTACTAGACAGCAAATTCTGTCGAGTGTGACCAGTGAGCGGGAGGAGAGGTACCAGGTGCTTGCGCACTCTCTGCACTTTAGTATAGTCGGCCTCGCCTTTGGGATCAGAGTCACTTCCATGGTTTATAATTTATGCACTCCGTATGGCAGAAATCCGCCTTTGCTTACCATTGTAGTGTAACGCATCGAGCCACTGCGACAGAGCTGGGACCGGCGGTCAACGCTTAGAACAGTTCCTATTCACGCTCTAAACGGCGTCCAAGCAGTAGAGCCTAGCGCCGTGCAGCTGCCGCCAGCATGGCCATCGCCTTACAAGACAAGACGGTGCAAGCACATGTCTCCTGGCGCACCGCGAGCACCACTACCTTTACGCGTTGGTCAGGCTGCATGGCACACACGTGAATGTGTCACCCCCTATACGTGCAGATCTCGCCATAGTGTATCAGGCCGGGTGCCAGCTTGTTATGGCTGATACACTCAGCATAACCGGCCGTCGGCCAACCTGCCAAGCAGTCGCGCCATACACCGCCGGGCATGCCGTTCCATAAACTGGATACTATTTATGTAATTACTCTTTCAGTAAACGGTAGACCTTTGCCTCTACATACGCAGCATGAGCAATCGCATGGCTCGGACATGGCGCAGCTGCCACTCACCGAGCTCCTGCGTGTACTGGTCCAGTTCCCGTGCCATGCGATCCAGCTTGTCCACCTGGTTCATGATCGAATCCATCTGCGCAAGCTGCGGGATATAGTCCTGATCTGCGTGCACAGACATGTGTCAGCGATAGCAGCAATGGCGAGCTGGCACGTCACGTACAGGTCTTTCGCATCGGCAAACCCTGCAGGCCTATCGACTGAACGTGGTGCGCGACCGACCCGTATTCACGCTTTGTATGGCGATTCATTTCCTCCAGCAGACGGTAATCGTTGGCCGACACTGCATAGTAAGCCCCGTTAGCTGCTGTCCACGCATGCCATGATACAGCCGTCTGGCCGCATGCCATGCTTACAAAGTAGCTCGCCCTGTAGCTGACGTGCGGCTTTTGCGAAGGCAGTGTCCGCCAGTCGGTTTAGCCGGTCGTCCGACAGCACCGTATCGGAGAAGGCAGTCTCTGCGTCGGCCATGGCAGCAGCCTCAGCAGCAGTGGGTGAAGAAGGATACAGCGGTGGTGAGAAGGCGTCTGGCTGCGACGACATGACGATGAAGGCGAGCGGAACAAGGAACGACGTTTCTTGCGCACGCCACTTTACAATGTACCCACTCTTGCAACCTGTGCTATCCAGCGTGCATACCAGACAACCCAGGACAGTATGTGGAGACCATGGCGTACGGCCTCTCATCCTGGCCGCTCTCTCCCGTAACCTTGGCCAGCAGCAAGCAAATGCCGCTCTACTCGAAGCAGCGTCGCGGCCAGCGCTAAACGCTCATGGCCGACACCACACTCTTCCGCACAGTAGCCAGCAACCTGTCCAGCCTGGTGACAAGGTAGCAAGGAACGCACGCTTAAAGTGTCACACGTCCTACATCGTCAAGGATGCGATGAGGCGTCAGCTAAAGTTGCTTCACACCTCACGCCCGTCAAATGGACATTAGCGACGAGAGTAGCATAGGATGGCAAACAGCCCTGTTATGGGCGCTGCCCTGAGGCTGTTGCCGCGCTCTGATCAGCATTGGCGGCCTGCTTATAACTGACCTATCCAATCAACAACGACGACATGTCAAATTCTCTCACCACTGGCAAACATAAACCACCGTGCAGACCCTTTACTCCTGCGACACTGGGCCCCCGCTCAGCCCTTGTTGCTGAACAACTTGTCCCTGTAGCTCCCTAGAATAATACGCCGCGCGTCCCTTTCCATCTGCCGTCTCTAATCTGCTCTTGCGGTCTAGCAATCCTGCTCTCCTTCTCACCAAGCACTCCGTCTAGCACCATGACCGTCGACGGTCTGTTTGCACGCTTGTCTGCGCTGCGGTCCTCCCAACCGGCGCCACCGCCGCCGCCACCTCCTGTCGCTGCAGCCAAGCAGACTCCTCTGCCTCCCCCGCTTCCTCCCAAGGACACGGCCGCCTTTTTGCCGCCGCCGCCGCCACCACCACCAACAAATGCCGGTTGCCCTGCGCCGTCCGACGCGTCACCGCCATCATCGGAGCCATCCTCTCTGCCACAGACTCCGACCACGGAACAGCCCTATCGGTATTCGCTGGCTGGCAACTATCGTGACTTTCGCGACTACAGTCACGCCGAGGACGGCCACTGGAATGATGTGCCGACGCATGTGCTGCAGGCACGCAAAAGCTTTGCCGAACCCGCAGCTGGCAGCGCTATCGATACTGCCTTGAGCACCGAGGCCATCGAGCTGCTGCTTCGAGATGTGCTCGCAGAGTGTGCCAGCATAAAAGCAGTAAGTGTTCCCGAGCGACTGTATCTGGCGTAGCACTGTGCTGATGACATGTGTGATAGCCGGCACAGAAGCGCATGCTGGACGACACCAAGCGGCGCATGGACACGCTCTTTGAGCGCATTTCGGGTGGTCAGCTGTCCGAGCGCATTCTGGCTGAGATAGGAGTATTTGCACAAGGTAAGCTTGCCACAGCATTACATTCAGACTGCAAAGTCATCACTAATGCGTGGTCTCGCTGCCTGCAGCACTGGCCAAGAGCGACTATGCTGCGGCCAACAAAGTGCACGTTGGCCTAATGCAAACCGACTACGACACAGAGGGACGGTGGCTGGTGGGCGCCAAACGGCTGGTGGACCTGGTCCAATCTGCACGCGCCAACTCGTAGATACAATGCGCCGCCGGCATGGTCTGTTAGTATCATGCAGAGCTTATCGCGGCATTACAGAGCAGACGACAGAATAAAACCCACCCATATGCTATTGTTGATACACTCTTTGATGCAGTAAGCATGGCATAAAAGGTAGATGATACAGCTGCGCTAAAGATTCACTAGTCTGTCGAGGCGTCCGAGCAAGCGATGCAACGTGAGCGTCAACTTTGGCGTATCGTACTATTGCGCTTGGCACACGACGCTCCAGGCAATAAACGGCTACTGGAGCGTTAACTGCTTTACAAAAACTAGGTAGCACATTGATAAGATTCGGTCAACAAGACCTAGCAGTCAGACAAGAGTGGCAACATTTACAAAAGCCGGTGCTGGCAGCAGTTTGTGGCAAACCCAAGTGTATTCGCATTAGATTTGCGGCACAACACACCAAGCACCGGCAGTCAGGGTAGCCTTCATAGCACCAGGCTATGAGCATGCTTTATTGAGCCTGGCTCACATGTCGCTACATAAAATACTGGACACTGGCGCCCCGGCGCTGTCAATCAGCATGCTCCGTTACCGTTGATCTCCTGAACAGTGTCCATCAGCTCGCCGTTATCCTGGTGCAGCGCCCACACCATCACGCCACCGAGGCCAGAGCACCGAGCGTACTTGGTCTTGATGCTGAGCGACTGAGTGTCATCGTACGAAATAAAGGTCTTGTCAGCGGTGTTGAACAGCCACGGCGTCTGCGACACGCTGTCCCAGAAGCGCTTCCATGGAGCCGCTGCCGTGGTGGGAGTCGTAAGCACGCCCTGTTGGCGCAGGTTGCGCCACTGCCAGATGCCAGAAAAGTCCCACTTGGCGCCCGGGCACGGATCGCCCCACTGGCCGTCGTTCTGATCACCACGCGGCACGGAAGTGCGGTCAAACGGCGCGTACTGCGTCACCGGCTCCTGGGTCATGTCGGTGGTGGCGCGAGCCGAGCGGCCG
>KZ992879.1:0-13478 GCA_003614735.1 Thamnocephalis sphaerospora | reverse complement strand
GGTTTGGGCTGTTGTACTCCCACAGACTAGCAAGCGTGCTCAATCCAAAATTCTGGCGGCTGAAAGACATGGTATTGGCGCTATAGTTGCAAGCGTGATGGGAAAAGTGGAGCGCGCTGGTTCGTGCACAATGCCACAAGGCAGCGCATGGCAGCTCTTTTCTAGCTTGGAAACATCAAGTCGATGACAAATCAACGCACGATGCACCAAAACGGTCTGTTCAAACAAGAACCGTAGACCTTGGCAACCAGTTTCCCACCGACAACCTTTCGTAATGAGAGTTGGGTATAGTCGCACCCTAATGAAGCAAGCTGAGCTGCTGTTCTCCTGCTTGCCCATGTGCATCCAATAGTCTATGTTTGTTGGATGCTGTACCATGACACATGCATTACAACACCGCTGGTTTGTACATGCTTGGCATTTCCCACATAAATGCCCGTTCATTGGGAATTTGATAGGCTTGATGGATACCGATTCAATCAGCTTCACATTGCCTGCTTGCGTAAGCCATGCCATCCAGCAATGTGATACATAACCAAGGCAACCCCGGCCACATCCTATTAGGCGGACGTAACGTAAAAATCACACATATTCAACGTCAGGCATCAATTCTTCAACGCCAAGTATTAGTCCTTCAGGACGCCAAACACTACCCCCCCCCGATAAACGCGTCTTGCGGCCAGCAGAGCCACTCGGTTGCTCAAACACCTACTGCCAGGCGGATACTAGAGAAAGAAAGTGCGGAATTGCCTATTCAGCGGTCACTTTCATTACCATTTCTGCACGACTGCTGTATATGCACCACAAGGCGCATTCGATGGGTGACAAGCAAGCAAACATTTCAATCAAACTTTCTTGACGGCAGTTTATTGGCACAATATTAGCGGTTATCATTATGGCCTTGTTCGGGATTGGTAACGTGTAGGGCGCCGTTGGGCGAGGTAGTGCGGCCGGGTGTGGCGGCGCGAACAGGCTCGTAGCGCACCGGCTCTTGTGCAACACGATGCACGTGAGCTTCCTCAATAGCCGTCTCAAAGGACTGCTCAGCGCTGGTCACGTAGTCTCCGACTGCGGGCCAGCCATCTGGAATGATGATGGACGTCAGCCCTATGACAGATGAATTGGGCTGCGTTTCTGCCGGCAAATGAGGTTGAGGTGTCATGCTTCTGGGGCACTCTGCTGCCAGTGGCGTGCCTGGGCGCGATTGCTGGCGATGCTTGGCGTATGCACGGCTACTGACCCGTGAGGAAACAGAAGGTGTATGTGATCTGGGCAATATATGTGGAGGAGAAAGAGGCCGCTGGAGCGGCGAAACCGACCGCTGAAGCGGCGACGGCGTGGGCGTGTACTCGTACGCTGCCAAGTTGGCGGCACCCGAGTCGACCGTATCCACAGAAAACTGTCGCGGTGTCTGCTGACCTTCCGAGCCGCTGAAAATCCTAGCATAGTTGTGGGAGGCCGGTGTGGAGCTAGTGGCTGCTGAAGTCATGCTGCCCTGGTAGCGACTACTGCGCGTCGGCGGAAAGGTAATCGACGCAGACTGCGTACCACGTCTGAACCAGCGATTGCGGTAGGCTGCTTGCGACGCGTCAAGCTTGGCGGCAGCGGCAAGTCGTATCTGCAGATCGTTGTGCTTACGGCGCGAGCGGGCCCTTTGCAGAGACACAAAGCCTATGATGATGCCAAGCACGATCGTGGCGCCAATGCTGATGCCAAGTACCTGCCAGACGCTAAGACCGGAAGAGCCGGCAGAGACG
Source organism: Thamnocephalis sphaerospora (assembly GCA_003614735.1). NCBI lineage: Eukaryota > Fungi > Zoopagomycota > Zoopagomycetes > Zoopagales > Sigmoideomycetaceae > Thamnocephalis > Thamnocephalis sphaerospora. The sequence goes on along the minus strand of KZ992879.1, from coordinate 11,721 downwards.
CCAGGATAGTCGGTCACAAACTCCCAGGTCTTGGTGTTTAGCGCGTAGATGCGATTGTCACCGCCGGTGCCCATAAAGCCGAACGTAACCAGCATGTAGTCGCCGACCATGCTGGCAGTGTGCCCGCAGCGTCCGGTCGGAGCATTCTTTACTTTGGGCCGCAGCCAGCTCATTGTGGTCGTGTCCAGCACCACCACGTCGTTGTATAGCTCCTGCACCGACATATCGCAGCCGCCAAACACAATTACGTGATCGCCGGACACTACCGCAGTGTGCGTGCGCCGCGGACTAGGTGCTTCTCCTGCCACTTTGATCTCCTTCCACTGGTTGCTGGCAATGTCAAATGACAGCACCGAATCTGTGGGCGCAAGAGAGCTGCCAGCCATACCGCCAATGGCCACCAGCATCTTCTTCGCCGGAACGTAGCTCAGTGTGTGCTGCGAGCGGTTGGCACTGTCGCCGGGTGCGCGCGCCAGCTCACTCCACTGTAGCTTGCTCTGGTCAAACTTGTATAGATTGTCGTAAAATACCGTTGAAACGTTACCGCCCATGGTCAGACTGCTGCTTGCACCGCCGAAAATGTACGTGTTGCTACCGATGGTGGCGCTGGTCGTGTAGTATAGCCGAGCTGCCGGTCCGCCAACCGACGGTTTGCGGGACCAGGTTCGCAACGTGGGATCAAGACTCCAAAGAAAGTCCTGCTGCGATGGGTTGTCGGTAGAGCCACCGTAGATGACAATGTGGCTTTGGGCGTCAGCCGCAATGTGATTGCCGGTGCCCGACGGCAGCTCGCCGTTGGCCTCCATCGCCGTCCACGGTGGAGAGTCGGTGTGGAACGCTTGGGTGGTGTCCAGCGAGTAGACAAAGCTGTCGTTGCGAATGTATTTCGACGCAGCGTTGCTGCTCTGGATGCCGCCGATCACATAGAGGTTGTGGCCGAGCAGCGTGGCGCTATGGCCCCAGCGCGGCCCAGCGGTGACATTGGCCACGGCGGCCCGCGCCAGCCCAGCTAGCAGCAGTCCGGTGCAGAAGAGCGTCTGAAGCTCAGGAAAGCGGGTCATATCAAAATCGTGACTGATTAACGATGTATACCAGCCGGCGGAATACTGGTTGAATAGGATATATCGTCAAGCGTAGAAAGCGGGAAGGACAAGAGAAAAGATGGCGAGAAAAGCGTCAAAGGTGGCGTAAAAGAGGACGAGTGCGCGTGCTGGGGCATCACCAACGAGGCAGAAAGCGGAAGCGAGCGCGTGAAAGGCCTTGGTCGTTTGGGTCGAGCGCTTTGGCGGCTACGCATATTGCAAATGGTAATGGCGTATGCGTCATGTGAATTTGGTGCTAGACCGTGTTGTACACGCTAGTAGGGTACGGCTCTGGCCGTTGCGCTCACTTGGCGCATATTCGTTCTGGAACGGTAGGCCATCCTGCCCTGGCGTTTAGCAGACGATTGTCGCCGCGCTGCGCTGGCAAGTTGCCGGAGGTGTACACGCGCGCTAGGTGGATGAAACCTGCCAGACCAGTGCCACGCGTGGCGTATACCAAACAGTATCCGCAAGCGTGGCAGACACGTTGCGTCGCATCGTGCCGACGGGTCTATTAGGAAACAACGCATGCCATGTAGCAGATTCCCAGGCACCAGTGCCCCCGTCTGTCCGTATCATAGTGGCCCTATGACGCTGACATCTACACGGTCTGCTCCTAAACACATGCATGCACGCCACCTGTTACCTGAGCATGTCCTGTCGCACGGTTTGGCGGGGCATATCGTGCTACCACAGCCCTTTTGCACGGCACTCTTGGCTGCTTTTCCTTCACGCAATGCGCTTGCCCCGCAACCGCAAACGTCTGCCATTAGGACACAGTCACGTCTGCCGCTATTCCGGGCAGGCGCACTGAAGCTTTGAATGTGGACCGCAATGGTATATATACATACACATGCAAAGTGGAAATTTCGCCATACACCAAACACACTGCACCACACTGGCGCAAAAGGGCGGCCAAAAAGCAGCATGCCGGTCCGTACAACCAGCCCGCACGCTCTGCGTTACCTCGAGCAATAGAAGACGCGGCCCATGCACAAGCTGGCCCACTCCTGCGTTCATTTCTTTGCACCTAGACAAACTCTGGAGCGCGACCCGTCTGAAGCAGACCGACAATCAGACCAAACAGGCCAATCACAGAGCCAAAGATCTCCACGACCAGAATCTTGACAAACAGCTGTCCGTTCTGAGCGTCGGCCAGCGCAGCAGCACTACCCGTAATACCAACACAGACGCCGCAGAGCATATTGCACAGGCCGACCGTCAAGCCAGCCCAGAACAGTCCAAAGCCGGTGTAGTAGTGCGAGCGCTCAAACCCATTCACCGGCACCACGTTGGCGAGCTTGGCTGAAAAGACAATAGCCATGATGAGACCGTAAATACCCACCACCTCGCAAAAGATGATGGAGATGAGATTCTTGGTGCGAATGCGCGGCACCTTGACTGCGCCGCCGAGAATCGTGCTGCCAGTAATGAAGATGCCCCAGGCAGCGCCCAACACGCTGAGGCTGACCGCAAGCGCCACACCGAATTGCGCCCAAAGGTAGGGCGAGGTGCTCGTCAGGAACCAGCCAAAGTCAAAGCGGCTGCCCTGACCGGTCAGCAGCAGGTACAGGCCGTAGACGCTTGCAAGCGTGACCGCGCCGCCCAGCGTGTAGTTGTAGGTGTACGAGCCGAGAGCCATGACGCCGGTCGTAGAATAGCGCGTAAGCAGACAGGAGGGTGATGGATACACACACACAGAGAGAGAAAAGTAAAGGAAGCGTAGACGACACAGCAGCAGGCTCGCCTACTAAAGAGGAATGGGGTGGCAGCGGTGCGGCCGCAGCAGCAACAATGCACAGGTCAAGGCTAGGAATGCAGGCCCGGCAGAAAGGACAGAGAGATCGTGGTGGTGTGGTGTTGGTGGCGTGTGTGTGTGTGTGTGTGGTCAGGTGCACGCCGTCATCGTCATCGGGTGTGCGGGCAGTTTGGCACTCGGCTAATCTGTATTCAGTTAAGACAACTGATACGGAACGGTTGGGGCAGCACAGCGGGAAAATGACGGCAACGCGACTTGCCGTTCATGCTCAACGCAAGAACAAGACGCGGTCGACGCAAGTAAATAAGAAGCGGCCCTGACCGTGCCAGCGCACCCTCTTCCTCCCATACGCTTTTTTTCGCAACCTTTTGTCGGACACTCGCACACACGCCACCTTGCTGACAACACCAGTGCTATCATGCAGTTGACCGTGGTACCGCGCGGCTATCGGCCAGACGCCGCCGAAGACAGTGGCAAGCCAGGCCGCTTTCCGCTGACGCTGCAGCTCTCTGGCGGTGCGGACACGTTGACGGTGGACGATGTGCAACAGGCCATTCACAAACACGGTACGTGCAAGCACCATGCATATAGTGCAGACAGTAGACGCTAACAATGCCTGCTGTGATTACGCTTGCCAGTGCCAAAGTACTATCCTGACCGCCAGCGGCTTACTGTGGGTGCGTACACAGCGTGAGCGAGCATGTTTATAGGCGTGGACACGTCACTGGAGTAAGCGTGGCAGTGGCAGCTGACATGATGCAGAGAAAACGGCTCTACAGCAGGGCAACCTCCTCTCCAAATACGACCTGAAGGACGGCGGTAAGCAGGCGGTCGTGCGTAAACACGAATGCACAGATACTAACGGCACCGCTTTGACAGACACCATTACGTTCAAGGATCTTGGTGCGTAGGCCCGTGCGGATGCAGTGGCGCACAGTCCACCACAGTCTGCTTATCGGATGTTTCTTTGTTGGCTGGCGACAGGTCCACAAGTTGGCTGGCGCACGGTGTTTATCATCGAGTATATGGGTCCGCTCATTGTGCATCCGCTCATTTTCCACATGTCGTCGCTCTTTTACGGCCGCGCTGTGGAGCATAGCGACATTCAAATGTACGTGCGCCGCTGGCCATACGACACGACGCGTTGTCATCACTCACGCTGCTTGCATCGCCTGCCCGCGTAGTGCTGCTTACTACATGGTGCTTGGGCACTATCTTAAGCGCGAGTTTGAGTCGATGTTTGTGCATCGCTTCTCGCACGGCACCATGCCCATCCGCAACATCTTCAAAAACTCTTTCCACTACCACGTGCTGGGCGGCCTGCAACTGGCCTACTGGGTGTACGCTCCTGGACTGGCGGCCGGCACCGAGCGGAGCGTCGTGTCGCCTACCTGGTACTGGAGCTGCATTGCTGTGTTTGTGGTACGTGTACGCAAGCGATAGCCATGCAACACAAGCGCGCATGCTTATGGCCTATGCGACGCCAGTTTGCCGAACTTTCCAACCTATCCACCCACTACACGCTGCGCAATCTGCGCCCGCCCGGTACACGCATCCGTCGCATTCCCTACGGCTACGGATTCAGCCTGGTCTCCTGCCCCAACTACACCTTTGAGCTGGTGGCATGGGCCGCCTTTTCTCTGCTGACGGGAAGCTGGGCTGGTAAGTGTCTGTTTGCTGGTCCGCGGTACTATGGGATCCGCGTGCAGATGTCAACAGCTCACACGCAACGTAGCCTGGTTCTTCTTTGTCGTGTCGTTTGGTCAGATCTACCAGTGGGCAGTCAAGAAGCACAAGGCCTACAAGCGCGAGTTCCCCGATTACCCGCGCAACCGTACGGCACTCATCCCCTTCCTGGCTTAGATGGCGTCAAGGTGATGACGCTAGCGTGTGTTTACGACCCTCCAATGCGCCTGTTCAGGACACGATCGAGTATACGCGTGCACATGTACATGTGGGTGTATTGGACAGGTCATGGCGCATTCAACCGCACGATAAGGCAGGAGCAAAAACGACGACGATGCGTGTACAGAATAAACGGGTATTGCTCGTTCAAAGCACAGTCAGCGGGTTAGAAAACGCCACTAGACTATCCGCAGTTGGCTTAGATCAAAGTCAGTGTCGCTGTCTTCCTCCTCCTCTTCCTCGCTATCCGACTGCTGTACTTGACCATTGGCCAGTCGTCGAGGTGCGCGCGTTCGATGCGCCACGCGTGGTCGCATGCCCTCCACTTCATCCCAGGCGTATGCGCGTGATGGCGATGGTGGTCGCACTGGTGCTTGCGATCCGGCACCACTAGCAGGCACCGGTGGATTCTCTCGCACGACAAGACGCATGATGGTGTCGCCGGCCAACTGTGATGGCGTAGCCGTCAGGGCGGTGGGCATTGTCACCACGTTGCTGGATGCTGATGGCGCCGCTGCAGCCTTGGATGCTGCCGCTAGCGTGGCTTTAATCGGCGTTACTTGCATGTCCTTTTCGGTGCTGTGGCCATGGCGCTCCGCTGTGCTCTTATCGCTACTCGATGCTGCCGCATGCGGTACAGCCAGGTTCGCCACAATCGGATGATCGCGCGCTGCCGCCGCCGCCGCCGCTGCTGCCCCAACCGGCGCGCCCTCTAGATCCGCCTTGCGAATAGGTCCCTGGGTGGGTAGCAGCTTGATCTCGGGTAGTCTATCCATGCAGCATCAGTAGCCGTGGCATGGACCACAGCGCGCTACCACTCACTGAGTTGGTTCGCGCATATGCACCGGTTGCACCTGGAGCTGTGTCTCGTAGAAGCGAGATGCAGCATGGCACCGCTTGCTGCAAAACGCATACTGCGACGACTGATCATACACCAACTGGCGGTCAAAGTCAATCTTGTACTTGCTGCCAGTTGACTGGAAGCGCGGTGTATCATGAGCATATACGCTGCCTGTACCACGCGTTCTCTGCGCATCTACCTTGGGCGGTTTATCGCAGGCAGGATAGCCGCATAGCTCATTAGCCTCACGCTCCTCGAGAAGCTCCAGGTAATGACGTGGCTGCATATAGCGTGCCTGTTGACAGCGTCAGCAGCGCACAGCTAACATACTCTGTTGACAGCATTGCCTACCGCTTCGATCAGCGTCTGCTCAGAACACGGCTCTGACAGGCGCTCCTGCCATTCAAACGCCACCGCTTCCCATTCCTCCACCGCCTGCTGGTGCTGAGCTAGTAGAGCGGCGCGATCAGTGCCGGCATTCATTTCGGCTGGATATCGACGTGCTACAGCGCCGCTGGGAATAGGTGGCTCGTGTCCACAACAATCGGCTCTGCATCCGACGAGAGAAAAAGGTGACCTGTGTGACGCGATAGTACCTGGCTCCGTGAGAGCCCGCCACCCTCACGGAGACAGCGGCAGCCAGCGACGACGTGGCGCAAGCTCAGCGCACACGCACGCCACCTATGCTACGTCGCTCAGTCAGCGCCAGGGTCCTCGCCGCCCGGTGTATGGTTCATAAGCATGAATGGCATACCGCTCGATCATGAGTGATCACATGTCAGCGTTGACAGGTGGATTGGGGCGGGTGGGCGCGCGCGCTGTAATAGACGACGCACGCCCAGCAAGTCACGCAAGCCCAACCGAGAGCACATGCGGTTCAAGCACCGCTGCGCCGTTGCTACCGCTGCGCGCTCAGCAGAGGCGGCAACCCCCCCCAACGAACAGGCGACACGAGCACGCGATGGCAGATGCGCAAACACCGACGATAGCTCGGGATGGATCGGTTTCTCACCGACGCGTATCCAATACCGTTTTCAGTCTATTCTGTGCTAGTCCGCGCCTGCACCTCTTTCTCCTACTCTCCGCTGGCGCACGCACCGCTTGGGCTGCTCTGCAAGGCTTAGTCAGGCACCATTCGGCATACTGCAGTGTTCTTTACCACGGTAAGTGAGCGTCCTGGCCCACCGACTGGGGACACTTTGACCACTAACGCATGCGGTCCTAGACGGTCACTCGCCCAGTAACGTCCATGGCGGAATTCGAGCATGAACCCGAGTCGACCAGCACGTCGCTCGCTCACGATGCAGAGAGCATACCGGCCGACACGGCTTCATCCACGATAGTGACTTCAGCAACGCCACCTTTGCCGCGGGAGCCGACATGTAAAAAGATCGCTAGTTCTACTGTGCCGCTTCAGCCAGAGGAGCGTGTGCCTCAACAAGAGGCCAATGTACCGTCGACGCCTTTGCCATTGCCGCAGACATCGGCCAAGCCGGCGCTTTCAGTAGCCACCAACCAGTCGGCGCGTCACGACAGCGACAGCGACCAGGCCAGCTCGCCAGAGGAGGAGGGACAGCGTGGTCGGACGGCCAATGGAACAAGTAAGCGCACACACACACACACGTGTGCATTTGATGCCATGAGGTCTAACGCCATGCATCTACGACGATGATGCCATCTCCGATGGACTAGCCTTTACGGTGCCGCATACACACGACATGTTCAAGACCGTGCTCGATCCAAAGCTGGCAAAGTCCACGCTCGATCTAATCACGCTGGGCACTCTGGCAGCGCAGGTGTATTTGTTCTTTATCCTGGGCAACACCACGTTTCGCGCCATCTTTTTCTTTGCCCTGTTTGCCCTGTTCCGCGGCGCCTATAACGTGGGTCTTGGCATTCTGCTAAAGCGCCAGAGCGAGGAGCGGTGGGTAGTCAACTGGTTTGCCGAGAGTGGACTGCTGAACGGTCATGCCAACGGCAAGGGTCCCTATGCCCACTGGGCAGTTTGGGTACGTCGCCAGCTGGAGAGCAAGATGAACGCCGACTACGATTTCGATGTAAGTGCCGCAGTTCATGTTGAGCTTTGTGTTATCGCTGGCTTACGCCTTATGCTCACCTGTGCTGCTGCAATCATGCCAGGCGGTGCCCATCGAGTTCAACGCTTGGCTGCTCTTCCGTCAGCTGGTTGACCTGGTGCTATGCAACGACTTTACCGCTTATATTTGCTTTGCTCTTGCTTGCATGCATGGCGGTGCCTTTTCCGACGCGTGGCTGATGAACCTGTTGCGCTGGTCGGTCGGCGTGGTGCTGGTGGTCTTCAATATCTGGGTAAAATCAGATGCGCATCGTGTGGTCAAGGACTTTGCCTGGTGTAAGTGGATGCCCGTGCACTGCCGATCATGGCACATGCGATCTGCATCAGATACTTACGCTTTTGGCGCGCACAGACTGGGGCGATTTCTTCTTCCTCATCGATCAGTCGCTCACCTTTGACGGAGTGTTTGAAATGGCTCCGCATCCCATGTACTCGGTGGGCTATGCCGGTTACTACGGCATTTCGCTCATCACCAACAGCTATGCCGTTCTCTTTGTGTCGCTGGCAGCACACACGCTGCAGTTTGCCTTTTTGACCTTTGTGGAAAACCCCCGTAAGTATTCAATGCCAGTATTGGCCAGCAAAACAGTTAGCTAACGAACATGCGCCGTAGACATTGAAAAGACGTACAATGCGCCGCCTACACCACCACGCCGCCGCTCACCGTCGGTCATTTCGCCTATCCTGTGGGACAACAGCATCTATCTGCCACCGCAGCCCTCGGCCAACGATATGCACCGCGCCTACTTTCGCCGTGATTTGATGGTCTTCAAGAACTTTGACCTCACGCGCGCGTCGGATCTGCTCACCGTCGGCGTCATCATCTACTCGGTTGCATTTGCATGGCACGCACCCGGTTGGGCGGTTGTGTCGCAGGCCCTGATCTGGCGACTGGTGCACACTTACGGTCTTGGCCTGGTGCTCTGGCGCCAAAGCACCGACAAGTGGTGGGTGCGTCGCCGAATCATGCAGGGCGGCAGCGTACGCGAGGCATTTGGCAGCTGGAAGAGGTAAGTCGCGTATAAAACAACTGCAGATGCACAACTGCTCACCTGCTATGCTGGCACGATAGTCTGTACAATCTCAGCCTGTGCATGACCTACGTGTCGTCCGCACTGGCTGCCTGGGCCATGTACACAATACCGTCGGACTGGACTTATGGCACCGTGCTCCTGCGCCACACACTCGCCGTTGTGTTGATTGCACTTCATCTGTGGACGGCCGTGTCGGTGTTTGAGGTGCTCGGCGACTTTGGCTGGTTCTACGGCGACTTTTTTATCGATCAGTACCCGATGACGCTCTACTACACAGGCATCTACCGGTACGTGCTCTGTTTGGCGATTCGCCATGCTAGTATGGCCTTTGGCTGACATTTGCAGCACAGGTTCCTCAACAACCCGGAAAAGATTGTCGGTCATGCGGCCTTTTGGGGCTTAGCGTTGTTTGCCAACCACTGGACCATCTATCTTTTGGTGCTTTTCTCTCAGGTGTCCAACTTTTTGTTCCTCAAATATGTCGAAAGGTATGCCATGCGACGAGCAGAGCTTGATTGCGATCAGCCGATCAGCCAACTCACGCATCGATACATAGCCCGCACATGCGCCGCCTGTATGGTGATCGCATTCGCCGCGAAGCTGGTCTCACCAAGAATGTCCGTCGTCCGCTGAGTGCCTTCCGCCGCTGGATTGCTGCCAATGCGCCCGCTGTCCATCAGCTGGTGGAGAGCATGGATCACGCCGAAGAGGAAGTCGGGCGACGTGTAGGCGAGGGTGTTCAGCAGATGATCGACAGCCTCAGCCTCCTATCCCACCAAAGTGAGTTGGACAGGACAGAGATATATGGTCCAGCTCGGGGTACTGATGCACATGTGTTGCTATTGCTGCTACCACTACCACCAGTTCCTATTATTTTACAGTCAGCAATCGACGAAGCAAAGCATCTGCTAGTGAGCCCGCGTGTATCCTTGATTGAGACAACGTAAGTGGACGTACTGTCATAGATGGTATTGTGCATGCACACTTTAAGCGTTTACTCTAACCGACACACATTGCTTGCTTAGTGCGGAGGAGGAGCTCAGCCAGCTGGCCGATCGCGAGGTATACCACGTGTCGGTGGTGGGTACAACAACTGGCCGTCGGATTACCGACGCGGATGGCAGCATCCACAGCTTGCTCCTTGGTGAGCCGATTACTGTGCAGTGGCGTGCACCGACCAGCCGTTCGGAAAAAGACTGGATCGGCGTCTACCCGATCGAGGCCAACCCATCGCCCATTGGCACTACCGCCTCATCTCATGCACTCTGGTACTGGGTGGTGGCTGACAACGATGCCACCAGCGGCGAGATCACCTTTGAGCGCGAGAAGCTGCCTTTCTTTGCCGGCTCCTACGAGTTCCGCTACCACCGCAACGGAAAGTACACTGTGCTTGCGCGCTCCTCGCCCGTGGATATTATCGGTATGTTGTAGTCGCTAGCACAGCCAGAATAGCGCCAGCGTATGCTAATGCTGTTACCATATAGTGCTGCCTGTGCCGGACGATAAGCTCACGCTGGACTTGATCTCCAAGACGCTCATGGACTATGTGCAGCGCTGCTATTACCGCGACGCTGACCTGATGCCCCTCACGCTCGAGGATGAGCTGGCGTCTCTCAACGATATGCGCACCAAGCGCATTGTGCACGGCATCAAGCTGATGTTTGGCGTTGCCTTCCACGGTGCTGTTGTTGAGATGGACGGTACCGTAGCGCGTCTAGCACGGCGGGTAAGCACTGGCCGTCTGCGCATCATCGGGCCGACATTCGATCGCAAGCTAATATGTATGCGCGCAAACAGATATTGGAGGCCAAGCAAGCGCTCGCCCCATTTGCACCAGTGCGTTTTCCCAAGGCCATCTAAGCTCAAACATCCGGACGCTCATTCCGCAGGCCTGCATCTGTACGCAATTCAAAATAAACGCTTCCTTTATGCTATGCAGATATGGCCAAAGCTAGTGGGCAATTTGCTCACTTTTTCAGCGTGCGCTGCTTTTCGGCATGCTCCACGATCTTCTTTTCAACAAACATGCCCTTGCGCTTGCGCACTCCATCCATGTAGCGTCGTGCCAGATTCTCGCGATCGGCCTTCTCTCCCAAATCCTCCAGCTCCTCCTCGGTAGTAGGCACCCAGAATGGGTCCTCGTCCAGTATCTCGTAGCCGCTAAAGATAAGCTGCGGGATGGCAGCACCAGAAGTGCGCTTGCGAATCTCATCGGCAAAGCCAAAACTCTCCACCACAGGCAGCTTGGACTGCACGCGGAACAGCGCCGTGCTCTCGTCCATCTCCTCGCCCACAATACGGCCACGTCGACGCGCCACCACGCCGTATACACGGCCAAGCACCTCGCTGGTAGCCTGAATGTCGCAGCTGTATGTGGCGAGCATCAAGCGTGGCGACCACTGCAGCATTGCCTTGCGGCATGCATCACGCGTCATGGTAATCACTTGGCCGGCATAACGCGACAGCGGAGCAGTGCACATCTGACTGGTGTCTGCTCCTTCCAGCGCCCCATCCTGCCCTTCCTTGGCTTCTTCTTCGGCATCCGCCTCGACGCTAAACGCCTCGATAAACCAGCACACGCCAACACATGGCTCAGCGCACAAGGGACCGGCCTGAGTGGCCATCTGGAAGCCAGCCGTGATGTTTTCGTCAAACACGCGCAGCAGATGCTGCTGACCTGCGTTGGCCGCGTCGTCAAGCGCCGCCTCATCGCCAAGCACCTGGTCAAACAGCGAAGGACGCTTGAAATCGGCCACCCGGTTCACGAGCATGTTGGGGCCAATGCGTTTGGGACCAAACGTCCACAGATTGTCCAGCACATCCGACCATGCTTCGGCGTCCTTTTCCTTGCCAAACGCCTTGCGCAGTGCCGCTGCCAGCTCTTCGACCACATGACGTCCCTTGTCCGAAAGCACGCCGCCAGCAACAGCGGGGGACAGCATATCATCTACTGGCGCAGTCACCGCGCTCTGCTCATCGTCCGTAGACAGCGTCAACTGGGCCAC